>JAJPUD010005663.1:36819-151946 GCA_023553655.1 Myrmecobius fasciatus | reverse complement strand
TCTCTTGCTTAGTCTTGCTTCAACCACTTTGGGGCACTAGCTATACCATCTATACTATGACTATCTCAAATTTTTCCACTGTCTCTCATTCTTTTAATATTGCACAAAGTGGTTTATTATTTTGTTTTCAGATAAGCTGAATTTTAAAAGGTTTTGTGCTTCATGTTCTGCATCTAAGATGTTTTGTACTTGGTTCCTAAGTAAATTGGTTAGGGAACCAAGAAGATATGATGATCTTTCTGAGGGATTTTAGAGCCATTGATCCATTTGTCAGAACAAGAAAGGGTAGGAAATCAGAGATCTGATTCCAAGTAGACAAGCATCCAGAGGGAGACACCATGAAACTTGAGTTCTCTCTCTCTCTGTTTTTTAAATTAAAGCTTTTTATTTACAGAATATATGAGAAATTTTTCTACAATGATCTTTGCAAAATTTTCTGTTCTAAATTTTTCCCTCCCTCCCCTCACCCCCTCCCCAGATGGCAGGTAGTCTAATACATGTTAAATATGTTAAATACATGATAAATCCAATATATGTATACATATCTATAGTTATCTTGCAGCACAAGAAAAATCGGATCTAGAAAGAGAAAAAACAACAACCTAAGAAGGAAAACAAAATGCAAATAAACATCCACAGAAAGCGTTAAAATGCTATGTTGTGGTCCACACTCAGTTCTCACAGGCCTCTCTCTGGATGTATATGGCTTTCTTCATCACTGAACAATAGGAACTGATTTGAATCACCTCATTCTTGAGAAACAAGTTCTCTAAGGAGCTGACTAATATGGATCAAGAATTGAAATCTGGGAATGAGAATAGGCAAGTAGTATTGTTCTCTCCTTATAAGTTTAAAAGACAAATAGACTTCTAAATCCAACATCTTGATACTGCAAGCAGTGTGTGAAGATCACTAGATTCAGATTCTGTATTCAAAAGTCACAAAAAACAAAATAAATAGAGTTTGGCCAGACTAATAAAAGACAGTGAGTGTCTCAGGAAAGGAAGTTTTTGTCCCATTTCCTAAGGCCTACTTATTCCTTACTACCTCCTTTCTTGATAGAAAAAGTGAATGTTGTTTTGTGAGGATTTTGTAAAATTCAGTGTTGATTTTTTGCAAATATTCATAGGGAAAGGGGGGGTTAAATTAAGACCACTCACTGCAAAAATTTGAGTAAGGATACCAGATATTTAAGTAATTCAAGAACAAGGAAGGGATTTGATCAGTTTCTCCTACCCAATTAGATTTCTTCATTTGCTGGCAAATGTTTCTCCAGATGAATAATTATGTAGTAATCCCGCATCCAAACTAGGGAAGGAAAAAAGGAAACCCTTGCAAAAAACTTGTGTCAGAGGAGATTTGTTTGAGGATATTCTTCACAGTTGACTGGAGACAGGAATACCCTGGAAACAGTATACCCAATCTGGGTTTAGATTGGGGCACTGCTATCACAATTAGTATAGCAGCTCCAAAAATGTCTTCCAAACTTTCCTTTTTTGTGTAGGAAAATTCTATCTCTGATAAGCAGTAGAGATGTTCTCTTTCTTTTTCAGGGGTTCCAGGAAGGTGAATTGTGAAACACAATATGTTATCTGATTCTTCTGCTTCTAGATCTAGGCCTTGGAATCTTGAGCAGAGTAATTGGTTAAGTGAGATGAGACTGGAATGTTTTCTGATTTATCCAAGGTTAGCTAGCAAGCAAGATGTGGAGGAATCTAAGATATGATGTTAAATGCTGTGTTGTCTAGTTCAGATGGTCCTTTTATCTGTGAATTTATTGGGAAAAGGAGAGACCTTCTGGTCATAGAGGTGACCAAAAAAAACAAGGGACCATTAACACTTTATAGGATACATGCTAATTACCTGAAAAATAAACAAATTATTTTAAGTCAGCAAAGGTTTCATAAAGATACCTATGATTCAAAAGAAGAATCTTAACAAAGATTCTAACAAAACCTTACTTATTACTGTAGCTATGTATAAATGTATGTATGCATGTATGTATTTCATGGCAAGTAATATTAATTCATTTACATTCCTCAGAGGAGAATAGCCCTTGTATTTAGGGTTCAATTTCTTTCATTTCAAATTCTGAGAATTTAAAATCCTAAGAAGCAAAACTATTATACATCTGTCTATCATTAGAAAGTACAAAGAACTACAGACATCTGACATTGTGGAAAACATTGTATCAATAAAAGTTTCATTGACCCTGCCACATGGAGGAAGGTGAAATAATAATGGGATGAAGCATTTCTGTGTAAGGTGCCAGCATCCTCAGTTTAAAACCTTAGAGTCATACTTGACTCTACCTTCCCTCACATCTACATCTAACTAGTTGTCGTGTGGCCAATTTTACCTCTACATCTTTTGCATGTGTCCTTCCTCTCCATTCACAAACTCATCACCTCAATTCAGCCATCTTTCACATCCATACAGCCATCATTCACTTTCTCATGGTCAAGATAATAATAGCCAACATTTATATAGTACTTTAAGGTTTGCAAAGTGCCTTGCATATGTTAATTCATTTGATGTTCATAATAGCCCTATGAGTTAGATGGTATTATTTTATTATCATTAGTTTAAGTAATTTGCCTACCAACATCCAGTTATTAAGTGTCTGAAGTCAAATTTTAATTTAGATCTTGACTCTAAATCTGGCACTCTGTCCACTCACTGTGTGTATTCTTTCTGTTTTCCCAAAACATCTATTTCAAACCTTTTACTTTATCTCTCAAACCTACTCGTCTCCTCCATGCTCCAGCTCAATTAGGGCAGATGACTTAAGGCTCCATCTTCACTGAGAAGATGGAGAATGTCTGATGTGAGTTTCCTCCATTTCTTGAAATTTTTTAAAATTAATTCACTGATTCTTAACTATTTTTTAATATCATTTCTCACTAAGCCTGTTGTTTGTCCGTTTTCAAAGAGGACCAATGACATCACAATGAGGTCTTCTTGTTTGCATACAAGATGGATTTAAGTGAGGCAAAGCTGCAGAGTTGTCGATCTCACAGTCTCTTCCCAAGTCGTTGAAGTCCTGTGGCAAGACAAAAGTCAAGACAACTGGGCCATGAGCCAGCTCGAAGTGGATGCTTGGCATTTTTGATGTCTGACCATGCTCTAACCCCTTCACAAGGCCTGTTTCAGCCAACTTCATGGCCCCTGGAATAAACCATTTTCGTGTCCATTTCATTAGATGGAAGTCTTCACATGTCAGAGGAAGACATACTCCTAACTCACCAATAGAGTAGGGCTATCCATTACCCTCAACCTGGTTTAGCCCCATCGGCCAAGAAGGTTTTGCAAGGGTGTCTATCCTCTTTATAGCTTCTTGGAGCCTCAGGGGAGAGTGGGGTGACAGATGGACACCAAAGATAGATGAACAGTCTGAAAAGGGGTGGGCAACCCTCACAGAAGAGCTAGCCCATCCACCTACATCTTAGTGACTGTATTAGAAAGGTAATCCTTAGATTCACTTCTCTATTTCCCCCCACCCCATCCCGCCAATTAATTATTTCCTACTTATTCTGTCCGTAGCTGGTTTGTATTGTTTGCATCTAATCTCCCCCATTGATTGTAAGCGCCTTGCAGGCAGGGAGGGCCTTATCTCTTTTAATATTCCTAGAGTTGAGTATAATGGTAAGCACTTCACAGGTGCTTAATAATGTTAATTGATTGGTTTTAATTGATTAGTTGGTTAAGTTACAAAAAGGCAAACTATGTCGGCAAAACTCCGAAGTTCCGAAGTTTAAAACGACATAGAAGGCGGGACTTCCTCTGCAGCCCTAGAGTTTCCGGAACTGCGCAGAAGGCTCTTTGAGTGCGGCCGCTCTTGGTATGTCCATTTGCTCCAAAGGTAGTGTCTTGCGTGTTCTACTTGGGCCTCAACCGGACTGAAGAAATTGCAGAGGCGCTCGCGGTTGGCTCAGGGTTCGACTTGTTGCTTTGTTTCCAAAGGGATGTGTTTACCGGAGTTTTCTTTTCCCGATTTGAGACTAGTGCCAGCACCTCCTTTCCCCCTATCTCGTGAATGGACTGGTCCACCAGTCTCTCTGCCAGGGCGGCACGGGCGGTACCATCTCCGCGGGGAGGGGGGAAGCTATGGTGTGGCACGAACCCTAAATTTGGAGTCCTAGGAAAGACCTGCCGCCTGCGCGGGGTAGCGGGGGTGGGGGGGGGGGGGTGACATTCTCTTGGTGCAGTACAGTGCGCGGGCCGTTCAACTTCTCTTGAGTTCAAGCTTCCTTCTCTATAAAATAAGTAACAATCATTTCCAGTAGTAGCTTATTCCCAGGCCTATTACGGGCAAAACCCTTTGCAAATCGTATTTTCAGTCACCGAGATCCCGGGTTCAAATACCGCCACTGTCAATTACTGTCCACTGGCCTTTGGACAGGTTGCCGCTATTAAGTTTCCCTTTATAAAATGAGAGCTCTAGATGACCCCCAAAGTCTTTTCCAACTCATAAATCCTTGCTGAGAGGGTGAGAAGGGACTGATTTGCTGCTTCCCCTACCCAGAAAGCGCGGGAACGGTATTAACACTCCTTGAAGCGGGATCTGGTGCTTGTGGGGGCCTTTGTATGTTTAGAAACCAGCCTAGCTGCTTTTCACTGGCCTAGTATGGAAAGGACTTTAGGGATAATATCAAACCTCCTTCAATTCAGCATTTTCATGGAAATTGACTTAGGTTGCCTTAAGAGCAGGGATGTGAACCCAGAATCTAATGCTGCCTTCTAATTTGCAGCTCCATTTGCAGCTACTATTTTTTCTAAATGGTGGATCTGGAGATGATCCTGGCCCTCATCTAGTTCAGTCATTTTCTTGGAAGAGGAAGCAAGAGACCCAGAGAGGTTAAATGCCCAAGTAGTAAGAACCCAAACTTGAATTTTAATCCTCTTTCTGACTCATAATTCAGTGTTATCTGGATTAGAATGCTTATATCAACCAGGAGAGTTTGTTTTGTATGTTCTTGTCAAAATGGCCTTTGATCTAAAGCCAAAGCTGAAAATGAGAGTTAAAGAAATTCAGCTAATGTTTGTTTAATCCATTAAAATTTTACTGAGGAGGATATGATTTACTTTTTTTTAATTAACATTCATTTACCAAATATTTGTGCATTGCAAATGCTCAATTTTTTTTTGATTAGGCTGATTAGTGTTCTGCAGAGACAAAGGTAGGGGGAGGCAAAAGAGGAGGGATATTACAACCTGTTGAGAGAGATTAGGTTACCTTGGAAAGAGTTGTTTGGGGTCCTAGCAATCAGTGTATGGACAAATCTCTTAATTTATCAGCCCTATTTTATTTTATTTTTTGTGGGGGTGGGTCAATCTGGATTGAGCCCAGGGTCACAGAACTAGTAAGTGCCCTAGGTAGCATTTGTTCCCAAGTCCTAACTTCAGAGTTTGGGTTCTATCCATTGTGCCGCTTAGCTGTCCCTCAGGCCTGTTTAACAAAGGCCTTAATTATTTGTATTATCTATCTTGAAAAGTTGTGAGGAAAGCATTTCCATTTTTCTAAATCCATTTTTTGCTATCTGTTTTTACTATTACTCCTTGACAAATCAAGTTATTGAATCTAGAAGGCTCTTCATTCTGGGGTGAGAAAAGGAAAGAATTCATTTTTCTTCTGCTTAAGTAATAGATTTACAGTATGTTAAAGTTTCAGTCAGGGCCAGTATGAGATACAAGAGATGCAAGCACAAGGCAGAGTTAGGATTTGCACTTGAAAAATTTAATAGTTCTATTTGGCATGAACAGTCTTAGAAGCTGATTGTTGAGGAAACAGCATCTTAATCATTGCCTTATTCCAGCTTATCATAGGAGAGACTTAGGGGAATTTCCTCTTGGGTCTCTCTCTTGGTTAAATTGAGGTATCTCGCTTCTAATAAGCCAACTTATTATATCTTTATTGTCTGATAGATTCTTTTATGTACACCTACCCCGATTGTTGTTTTGTAATCAACTTGGGTAAATGGATTCATCTGCTACATGTGTTACTGTGGAACTGGCATTTGGTGGAAGGGGAATTAAGCTTTGGATATTTGGCTTGGGGATACTCTTTCCCAGGTAAAGAATAGTGGTTAGGAGCACAACTTGAACCTAAAGATTATTTTTTCTAGACCAGGAGGTGCAGATAAATATAATTCTAGACTGGGACCTATTCTCTCTGGGAACAGCAAAGGAGATAAACAGCTTCTGGCCTAAACCTCATGTAGAAATCAAACTCTCCTTTGGAGAAGGATGGATGGAAGAGACACCAGAGGTACCCAAACCACCTTTGAACTCACAACTAGATACTCTTGTAGACAAACTTAACCTACATGGGCAGAACACACCACACACATCCTTTTACCCACAAAGGAGACATCATCCTATGTTTTTGGTTTCTTTGAGCAAAGTCTGAATTGCTACAATCCAATAATGACTTGGACAGCTGCACAGTATAGTCAGTTCTGTTATAATGTGATATATGCATTCCCAACAAGAACGGGACTGTACAAAATCTAAGAATAAAAGCCAGAGAGCTTATGAGAAAATGGGATTGGTGCACAATGCTCAAAAACTTTGTCATTGACACACAGGAAAAGATAGAAACCTAATTTTAAAAAATGGTAGCACAATTTTATACATGTTGATTAATGAAAAAATATATAAATACAATAAACAGTAGCTTCCCAGGGGAACAAGTTGGAAGATTTACTTCTGAGGCCTGAAGTGGGGCTATAGCAGAAGAGAATGGGAGTAGGAGTGGAAGTGGTTCAGACTATCCTTCTGTTGGTTATTTCCAATTCATCCTGTATACTGCTCTTTGTACTTATTGAGAACAGGAACTCTTTATTTTACCTTCCTTCATGTCCTCATCACTTAGCACAATCCCTGGAACATAGTAGATGACTTAATAATGTTTTCTGATTGACACACAAGAAACTATGAGATAACTAAACAAGATAGTATGGAGTGAGATGCTAAGTTGTATGCTTGAAGAAGCAAGATCCAGTATGACATAAGTAGTTAGGGTTTTGCTTGTGATACTCCAAGCAGTTAGTTCTGTATGCTAAGGTATAATTCTGAGTTTGAAAAATATATCTGGTGTAGACTGAATGTAATAGGAGGTTTTTTGTAGTGTTTGGCAGCCTGCAAACAATAAAGTATGATGAATGTATGGAATTACTTAATAACAATTGAAATTATTATTAGTAGTTGTGATTAGATACTCTAGGTATAATCTTTTCAGTGAAGATATACTCCTTAAAATTCCTATTCTGATGATTTTTTATTGTGTGGAAATTACCCCGGTGTTTTGAAGATAGGTATGCTAGTAGTTTGCCTTGACATATTGAAGTTCTATCCAATAGGACTATATGAAGCAGAACTCTTTTTATTTTCATTGATTCTTCAATTAGTTTTAAAATCATTTTCATTGTTAATATCTTTATTTAAATTTATTTGACCTTCAGAAAAAAAATTAATTTTTAGAATTCATTTCTTTAATCAAAGATTTAACTATCATGAGAAATATGGAAAAGCCTACTCTAATTTTGTTTTCTGGTCTTTTGCCTACCTGTGCTGAAATGATATTTACGGTTGACCAGTGACTTATATCCTGAAAGGTTGGCTACAATGAACTGAAAATTAATTTTATTTGGAAAGGCAAAATAAGTATATTAATGTATCTAATGAAGAATATAATTTTGTTTTAAGTAGCCTTATCTTTTATGGGATAGTTATTAAATTTAGCCCCAAAGGTAGAATCTGAATATTTTTATAGACCATTTAAGCATCTTAACATGATGAAACATTTAAATGGAATTTCTAGGAGTAGCCTTATTCCTTGGTGTCTGTGAGCTGTTCTCTTTTTGAAAAAGTAATAGTTGAGTATTCTAGCCATTAATGATTATTGTTCTTTCTCAGGATAATGTTAAGAATGTATATTAAATGACTGCTTACCAGATAGATTTTAAAGAGAATTCTTGTTCAGGTATGATGATTGGACCAGAACCTCTGCAATTCCTTCTAACTCAGAGATTCTGTGAATGATTCTGTTTTAAATGTTTCTGTAAGAAACAAAATATCTTATCAAAAACTCCACTGATTAACTATGAATGCTGGAAAGTTTATTTTACATTCTTGCAAAAATGGATGTACCCCAATTCCATAGAATGGGAATACACCTTACAGAGGCCAGATCAAGTCTTTTTATGTTAGTCCTACTCTTCCTGACCTGATTGGTCAAGGTCCTTCTAGGTTACAGTTCTTTCATATATGGTAATAATATACTCAATTCTAAGCAAAATGTGACCAGAGCAGCTCCTCCTTTGGTGCTTTAAGCTCGTGCTGTCAGTCACTTCTCCACTATCCCAGTCTTTCCTTGTCCAAGAGGCAACCTCTCCTTTACTATTCTTAACAACAACTCTAGCACATTCTGGGTGTTTACCTTTTGTCAAGGACACCTGTGGAAGCAAAACAGCTAACATTTATAACTTCAAAAGAGGGGAAAGTATCAGTTTTATATATTTCTTTACAAAGTGACTGAAGTAATATAGAGACTAAATTTTGTATATATAGATAGATACAGATATATAGACATATCGCTATTTATATCTCCTAATTTACACTTTAAAGTGAGTGCCACCCAATTCAAAGTAATCAATGTGAGTCTTGTGCATTTATTTTATTTATGCTGTCATTCACTTTTCAAACCATTTTTAGAATTCATTTAAATTTGTTTTCATGGGTAAGTCACATCCTTTTGGATATCTTCAATGATAAGGTGATTTGATTTAGAAAACCAAAATTCACTTGTAATGAATCATTGTGAATGAGATGGGGAATCAAGCTGGACAGTATCATTTTTGATAAAAGTTAGATAATGTGAGAAATGGATGGGCATTTGGTTTCCACAATTATGAAAATTAAATTGGAGGAATGAAACTTAGACAATTGAAGCCTAAAAGGACATCATAGAATAATCAGGGATGAAGGTTTTAGATTTGAATAGCAGCCCTCTGGACTTTGCTGTTCCCCTCCTTGGGTTATCTTCCCCTCATTGGGCAGTTGTTGTCCTTTGTTTCAAAGAGGACCAAAATGATATCACAATGTTAGAGTCGAGTTACAGTGTGTCTGGCTGTGGCTGATCAGACCAATAAAAGCTTGGAATGTTCTGCCACAGACTGGTCACAAATTGTCCATATGCACATTTGGAGTAGTTTCTCTAATTTTGTACATCTTGCGTTTCTTTGGGGCTAATCCAGTTCTTCACTGAATGTACCTTCACTGGTGAAGGCAAGCCGTACTGGATGTAAGGTGTGTTCAGGGAATCTTAATACCTCTGGTGTGAAGGCTACCAAGCCTTTTATAAGGCTGCTTTCCACTTTTATTATCCACCTAACTCACCTGTGGCTCCAAGAAGCTGTATAGCATGCACAGTGGCCACACCCCAGCAAACCATTTCAGCAAATAGGCTAAACCAGGTTGAGGGTAATCAAAGGTTCTCAATCTTCCCCAAAAAGAATGTAAGAATGTAAACTCCTTGGGGACTGGGACTGGCTGTGTACTAAGGAGGGGAAGTTTCCCTCTTGGGCAAGGAAGGATTGGGAGAGTGGAGACATGACCAACTATAGAAGCTCAAAGAACCAAAGGAAGAACTACGCAAGTCACATTTTGCTTAAAATTGGGTGTATTACATACTTTATAAGGAAGTAACCTACAAAGGATCCTGACGTGTCAGAATCCTGAAGGAAGAAGTAGAGCCTAACTGAATCTCATAAAAAGGTTTGACTGGCCTCTGTAGGTGTGTTCCCATAAACCTTTCCTGCATTCTTCAGTGAATCAGTGGAGTTCTTAGTAAGATATTTTATTTCTTACAATAATAAGATTGATTCTTTTATGACCCAAAGGCATGGGGAAAATGTTTAATCATGAAAGAAGAATTAAATTATGATTATCATAGGATTATATAATTATTGTCACAGGATTATATAATTCTAATCCAATTCCTTAATTTTAATGATGAGGAAATTAAGACCCAATAGGTGTAATTTTTTAGTATCCTTGGTCATGCTGATAAGTCAGATTTGAATCCTGCTTCTCTGATTCAACTCTAAATCTCTTTTCACTGCTTACTTAGTAAGGCATTAAAAAAAATCTGTTCATTTCAAGCTGGCAGCAGCACTATTGAAAATAAAAAGGAAATTCTGTTTAATTTTCATCTAACCAAATACTACCTTTTCTAATGATCCTGGCTAATAGAACTTACATTATAGTTGAGAAAGAATTTCAGTCACAGTCACTTCATTTTTAAAAATACTTAGCCACCTTTTAGAATGAAAAAGTAGCTCCTTATATGTGTGCAATAAAATATTTCATTAAATTTTTATTCCTTTTGATATCTAAATTCATATAGTATTAATAGAATAATACTTTGGTTTTGGTGTGATTGGTACATTATAAGTTATTGTGTCAAAAATCCATTTAATAATATTTGTGAGACAGCTCCTGATACATATTTTGTGATGAAGCCAAATTCTATCTTACATCATGATAAATGCATGTTCCATTTAGAAAAAGTCATTGGTATATGATTCATTCACTGAATTTCTTTCATTTCATTTCTTCATCTAGTGACCTCACTGTCTGTATGAGAAGATAACAAAATCACAAATCCCCAAAGTTCCTCAGCCAGTTATTTGGACACCAATTTTTTTTTTAATTAAAGCTTTTTATTTACAATGCATATGCATGGGTAATTTTTCAACATTGACCCTTGCAAAACTTTTTGTTCCAAATTTTCCCTCCTTCCCCCCACCCCCTCCCTTAGATGACAATCTAATACATGTTAAATATGTTAAAATATATGATAAATCCAATCTTAAAAAAATTTTTAAATTTTTTTTGCTTTAAAATAATATAATAAAATTTTGAATTTAAAAAAAAAAAAAAAAAAGCAAAACCTGAGAAGGAAAATAAAATGCAAGCAAACATCAACAGAAAGCATGAAAATGCTACGTTGTGGTCCACACTCAGATCCCACATCCCTCTCCCTGGGTGTATATGGCTTTCTTCATCACTGAACAATTGGAACTTTTTTGAAACATCTCATTGTTAAAGAGAACCATGTCCATCAGAATTGATCATCATATAGTAAAGTTGTTGCCGTGTATAATGATCTCCTGGTTCTAGTCCATGCAAGTCTCTCCAGGCCTCTCTGAAATCGTCCTGCTGGTCGTTTCTTACAGAACAATAATATTCCATGACATTCATATAACATAATTTATTCAGCCACTCTCCAGTTGATGGGCATCCATTCATCTTCCACTACAAAAAGGGTTGCCACAAACATTCTTGCACATTTGGATCCTTTTCCTTCCTTTAAGATCTCTTCAGGCTATAAACCCAATAGAAACACTGCTGGGTCAAATGGTATGCACAGTTTGATAACTTTTTGAGCATAGCTCCAAATTGCTCTCTAGAATGGTTGGATCCGTTCACAGTTCCACCAACAGTGTATCAGTGTTGGATTCCATTTTTTAAATTTTTTAAGTGTTCTACTTCCATGATCAGAAGGTCTGAAATCTTTTTTATCTGATCATAACCTTCTATTTTTCATCTCTCCCTTTTAACTTTTCCTCCGTAGTCAGTCAATGAATATTTATTAAGCACCCATGATGTGCCAGAGACCAGGCTAACCATGGGAGAGGTAAAGAAGGGTAAAATACAGCCCATGTCCTTGAGAAGCTCACAAGCTAATGGGAGAGACAACATATAAACAACCATGCATAAACAAACTATCCAGGATAAATCAATTGAGGGAAAATACTAGAATTGAGAGGATTGGAAAAGCTTCTTGTAGCAATTGGGATTTTATCTGGGACTTGAAGGAAGCTAGAGGCAAAGATGAGAAGGGAGAGTTTTCTACCTGTGGGAAGCAGCCACTGAATATGCCTGCAATCCAGAGATGAAGTTTTTTTGTTTGAGGAACAGCAAGGAAGTGAATGTCACTAGATCCCAGAGTATGAGGAGGCAGGCGGGGAACATGAAAGACTTTGGGGATGGGGGGGCACTTTGATGGCTGAATGAAGGATGGACTGGAGTGGAGAGAGACTTGAGACAGTGGGAACCCCCCCCCCCCCAGCAGGCTACTGCAGTAGTCCAGACTTGAAGGTCTGCATCAGGGTGGGTGCAGGGTCAGGGGAGAGAAGGGGTGTTGCAAAGGGAAAATCACAAGGTTTTAGCTAGCTGTGGACACAGGAAGCCTCCAGGCCATAAATCCTCTCAGTATTTTCTCAAGCCATCATATATCTTTCACTTTTTTCCCTTTTCACTAGTGACCCTGTAGTCATTACCCAGCCTTTTACTCTCAGATCCATTACTTCCTTATCTTTTTACCACATGTGCCTTGCCAGACCCTTTCTGGATTATTCCCACCACTGGATTTATCTAATCTTGGGGCCCTCACTGTAGCAAGGTATCTTTTCATGCCTTTGTTCTTGATTTTTTTTTCTCCTTTACAGAAGCTATTTTAGACAAACTCATTTTCCCTCTAGCCTCCCACACCATCCCTTTCAGATGAAGAATTTACATCAAACTTTACTGAGAAGATGAAAGCCATTCCCATGAGTTCCCTGTTGAATCATTCCCTATGTCTCTGTATTTGGCAGCCTGACATCACTCAATTAAAACTGCTCTCTTCAAAGTTATCAATGATCTCTTAATTATCAGACCTTATTCTCATCCTTCACCTTTCTGTAGCATTTTACACTGCAGACCCTCCTCTTCTGAATATTCTTTTTGTTGGAACTTCTGTCATACTTCTCTCCTAGTTCTCCTAGCTAGCTGGCTATCTCTGTGTCCTTTGCTTCATTTATAGGATATACCCTAATGTGGATATACACAATCTCTCCTTTTCTGTTCTCTCCAAGAATACCCTCCTACAGGTTTAATTATTATTTCTTTATATATGACTCACTGATCTGTATGCCTTTTTTCTCTCTTGAATTCCAATCCCTTGTCACCAACAGTCTGCTGGACACTCAAACTAGATGACTGGTAGATATCTCTACCATTACATATATAAAACAAAACTTTCCCTGAAACCCACTCCTCTTCTGAATTGCTTGAACCCCATTTCTATTTCTGTTGAGGCAGGGGACCCACCATCCTTCTAGTCACCCAGGTTTAGGATTTCTGATTCATTTTCAACTTTTCCTCTTGCCACATATCTAGTTATTTCCCAGATACTCCATTCTGCCACTAATGTCTCTCTAATCTAACCCTTTTTCTTCTCATATGGCTTCCACCTAGTTCAGGCCCTCATCACAAATGTCTGGACTATTGTAATAGCTTCCTACTTGGTCTCCTTGTCACAGATTTCTCCTCCCAATCTATCCTCTACACTGCTGTCAAAAGTGTTTTTCCTAAAAGGTCTGACCATATCACTCAAAAAATTCCAGTGGCTGGCTATTGTCTGTTTGGTCTTTAAAGCCCTTCACAATTTGGTTTAAATCTGCCTTTCCATGTTTATTGTATATTACTTCCCTTCCGACACTTTAAGGTCCAAGACCCATTTTAGGCTTTTTTTGTTGTTGCTGTTGAACATCACATTTGATGCTATTTCTTATTTCCATGCCTTTGTACTGACTTCCCCTATGCCTTGAATATATTCTTCTTTTAAATCTGTGGTTTCCTTAAAGACCCAAATCATAAACCATTTTTATACATGAAACTTTTCCTGATTCTTCCAACTATTATAAAATTTTCCTCCCAAAAATTATCTTGTATTTATTTTCTACACTCAAATGGATACATGTTACTATCCCCACCCTAGTGGAATGTAAGCTTCTTCAGGAGATATATATATATGTATATATATATATATATATATATATATATATATATATATACGTGTGTGTATGTATGTATATATATACGTGTGTGTATGTGTGTATACACACACACACATACCCAGAACCTGGAATGTAGTAGGCACTTCTTGAATACTTGTGGTTAGGCTGGTTTCTATTTCTAATCCCTAATATAGAAAAATCATTTTAAATATGATTTCACTTATTCCTTATCACCATTTATGCATTAGTTGCTCTGGTACCGGGTTCTGACCAATTGCTAGCTGCCTGCCACTGTTAACCCTTTCTCTCACCCTGCTGCCAACATCAAGTGAAGAAGAATTGTGATGAATAGAAATTTTGGCAAGAAAATGGCTTCCTTACTGTTTATGCTTCCTCTGCAGGGGATCCTGGAAATTGGTACCAGTAATTTATAAATGAAAAATATTTACATTAAAGAAAATAGTTTGGTAAATCTATTTTTGGGGGGTCTCAATTCCTCTCATGACCCAGTTTCTTTCTTTCTTTTTAAATTTTTGGGGCTTTTAAAAAATAATAGTTTTTTTTTTATTTTTTAAAATCTGTGCAAAGATAGTTTTCAACATTCACCTTTGCAAAAAGTTGTGTTCCATATGTTTCTCTCTCCCTCCCCTAGACAGCAAACAGTCCAATATGAGTTAAATATGTATAATTTTTCTAAACATTTCTACATTTATCATGATACACAAGAAAAACTAGATCAAAAAAAGGTATCAATGAGAAAGAAAAAAAGAAGCAAGCAAACAGCATCAAAAGGTGGAGTATGTTGTGATCCACAGTCAGTCCCCACATTCTCTCTCTGGATGCAGATGGTTCTTTCTATCACAAATCTATTAGAATTGGCCTGAATCACCTCGCTGTTGGAAAGAGCCAAGTCCATCACAGTTGATCATCACATAATTTTGTTGTTGCTACTCACTTCACTTAGCATCAGTTCATGTAAGTCTCTCGAGGCCTCTCTGAAATAATCCTGTTGATCATTTTTTATAGAAGTTATATACCATTACATTCATATACCCTAGCTTATTCGGCTGTGCCCTAAGTGAGGGGCATCCACTCAGTTTCCAGTTTCTTGTCACTTCAAAAAGGGCTCCTACAAACATTTTTGTACATGTGAGTCCTTTTCCCTTTTTTTACGATCTCTTTGTGATACAAGTCCAGTAGAGAGACTGCTGGATCAAAGGGTATGTATAGT
This sequence comes from Myrmecobius fasciatus, assembly GCA_023553655.1. NCBI lineage: Eukaryota > Metazoa > Chordata > Mammalia > Dasyuromorphia > Myrmecobiidae > Myrmecobius > Myrmecobius fasciatus. The sequence goes on along the minus strand of JAJPUD010005663.1, from coordinate 136,868 downwards.
TTGATAGTCCTTTGGGCATAGTTCTGATTAAATCTATTTTGAAGGGTAGATTCTTCCATTGGAGTGGAGTTTGATGGATTTATGAATATCTTCTGTGAATGGTTCATAAACATGCTAAGTGCCCTAGAAAATCAACTGAAAAAACTATTAGAAATAATCTACAACTTTAGCAAAGTTGCAGGATACAAAATAAATCCACATAAATCATCAGCATTTTTATACATCACTAACAAAATCCAACAGCAAGAGATACAAAGAGAAATTCCATTTAAAATAACTGTCGATAATATAAAATATTTGGGAATTTTTCTGCCAAGGGAAAGTCAGGAACTAATTGAGCAAAACTACAAAATACTTTTCACACAAATAAAGTCAGATCTAAACAACTGGGGAAATTATCTTGGATGGGTCGAGCGAATATAATAAAGATACAATACTACCTAAACTAATCTGTTTAGTGCTATACCAATCAAATTCCCAAGAAACTATTTTACTGACCTAGAAAAAATAACAACAAAATTCATCTGGAAGAACAAAAGGTCAAGAAATTCAAGGGAATTAGTGGGGAAAAAATGTAAATGCAAATGACCAGATTTAAAACTATATTATATTGCAATGTTCAACAAAACCATTTGGTACTAACTATGAAATAGACAAAGTAGTCATTAATTACAGCAGTCTAGTATTTGGCAAACCCAAACACCCCAGCTTTGGGGATAAGAACTCACTATCTGACAAAAACTGCTGGGAAAATTGGAAATTAGTGTGGCAGAAACTAGGCATTAACCCACATCTAACACTATACCAAGATAAGGTTGAAATAAGTTCATTATCTAGACATAAAGAATGATGCTATAAACAAATTAAAAGGACATAAGATAGTTTACCTCTTAGAACTGTGGAGGAGGAAAGAATTTGTGACCAAAGAAAAACTGGAGATCATTATTGATCACAAAATAGATAATCTTGATTATATTAAGTTAAAAAGTTTTTGTACAAACAAAACTAATGCAGAAAATATCAAAAGGGAACGCTAAATTGGGCAATCATTTTTACATTTAAGGGTTCTGACAGAGGCCTCATTTCTAAAATATATAGAGAATTGGCTCAAATTTATAACAATTCAAACCATTCTCCAATTGATAAATGGTCAAAGGATATGAACAGAAAATTTTCAGATGAAGAAATTGAAACTATTTCTATTCATATTAAAAGGTGCAAAATTGATAAGAGAAATACAAATTAAGACAACTCAGATACTACTACACACCTCTCAGATTGGCTAAGATGACAGGAAAAGATAATGATGAATGTTGGAAGGGATGTGGGAAAGTTAAGATATTAATACATTGTTAGTGGAGCTGTGAACAGATCCAAACATTTTGGAGAGCAATTTGGAACTATGCTCAAAAAGTTATCAAACTATGTATACCCTTTGATATAGCACTGTTACTACTGGATCTGTATCCCAGAGAGATCTTAAAGGAGGGAAAGGAACCCACATGGGCAAAAAATGTTTATGGCAGCCCTTTTTGGGCAAGAAACTAGAAACTGAATGGATGCCCATCCATTGGAAAATGGCCGAATGAATTATGGTTTGTGAATGTTATGGAATATTATTGTTCTATAAGAAATGATCAGCAGGATGATTTTAGAGAGGCCTGGAGAGACTTACATGAACTGATACTAAGTGAAATGAGCAGAACCAGGAGATCATTATACATGGCAATAACAAGATTATGCAATGATCAATTCTGATAGACATGGCTCTCTTCAACAATGAGTTATTCAAACCAGTACCAATTATTAGGTGATGAAGACAGCCATCTACACCCAGAGCGAAAACTGTGTGGTTCACAATATAGCATTTTCATTCTTTTTGTTATTGTTTGCTTGCATTTTCTTTTGCTCCTCTTTTTTTCTTGTGCGGCACGATAATTGTATAAATATGTATGCATATATTGGATTTAACATATATTTCTACCAGATTTAACATACATACATATGCTAAATGAAGGACCAGAACTAAATCTTAGTAGTTAGAATTTAGTTTTATAAATGTAATTTATTATTCAACATGGCTACTCCTGTATTCAAATGAAAGTTTTATCAAGATAAAAATAAACATTTATTGTCTTTTCTCCTTTTCTTGCCAAAATGCTTATAGGCAGATGACAATTACAATTAATCAATATTCACAGAATTACATAATTTTTAGAGCAAGAAGAGATCTTAGTAACAACCTAGTCCAACCCATATGTTATTAGTAGGAAAACTGAGGTTCAAGGTCAGGGACTTATTGAAGATCACACATCTAGTTGGTAGAAGAGCTGGAATTTGAACTTAAATCTTCAGACTCTTAGTCCAGTCTTTATACTGTTCCAATTCCTTTGACTCATAATAATCATTTTTAAAACCAAGATTCTAGTTGTATCTCTATCAAATGTCTGTATTATTGTGACAGAAGTATGCCATTATAACATGTGCCATTTATATGGAGGGATACAGTAGAATTTAAACAATAATCATATAAGTCTTGTTACTTGGTAAAATGTTTTATAAAAATTTTGCAGGATGTAATCTAGGTTTTAGTTTTTGAAAGATCCTAGATAGATGCCATGTTTTTCTGTCTCATATTCTTCCTCTGAAATGTCTTAAATGAGAATTCTCTCTCCATATTTATTGAAGTTTCTGAAAATATGGAAGAAAAACAAGATCTGGGTTTTACAAATTTAATTCTTTATCCACCTTTTAATTTAAAGCAGAAGTTTGACCTTGGTTGCTGTAGCATCAAATTTATCCCTTCATATTATACTCTATAAAGAAAGATTTAGATGGCACATAAAATCATCTGCCCAGTTTATATCCTATCCTTGAAGCAAAAGAGAGTGATTGGTCTGAATAAAAGAGAAGTGTCCTAATCTGCACAGTCTATAAAAAAGTCGGGGCAGGGGGAGAATAATGTTGGTAAATTAAGGAAAATATTATGTGATTGATGCAATATTTATAACCTATTTTTTACATTTAGTAACCCAAATATGTCATCAGAAAGTGGTAAATGTGCATATAGGATTTCTGGATATGATCTAAAAAGCATTCATTTTTGTTATGATTTATAAATTTATGATTTTGTTATGATTATAATAGGAATTTGATAAACCCTTAGTACTTTCCCTTTGCTCTTGATCTACAGTTTCCTACATTTAATATGTGGTTGTATATTAATCTGTGAAAGATAGTTTAAGTATCTTGATGTACTCTGACTTACATTTTTTTGCATGCTCTCTTTTATTTTTAATCCTTATAGAAAAAAGGGCATTAGAAAGAAGTTTTTTACTATTTGTATTGAATCCATTCTTTTCAAAAACTTTTCTTCCATAAAAGTGATCTTATTACTGAACAATATCTTTCTCTTTGTGAATGATATTATTTGCATACTTATTAGTTTTTATTTTCCATTGTCTTCTAAATAGTATTTTTAATTTCATTTTCTTCCTCCTAGGGAATGAAGGATGGCGGCACGCCGTGCATTAAAAGCCGTCTTGGTAGATCTCAGTGGCACACTTCACATTGAAGATGCAGCTGTACCAGGCGCACAGGACGCTCTTAAAAGGCAAGCTCTCCTCCAAGTTCAGCTGACAAATACATTTGTGAGTGCCATTTTACCCAGGCAGATCATTAGCTAAATGGATGGTCTGAAGATGACACTTCATAAGCTTACTCTCTAGAAGAAACTGCTTTGAGTTTAACTCTAAGATGCATGGATTATAATATTTTTTAAAAACACTTTTCTCTAAGCTTACATATCTTTAAATAGCATTATGTCCAAGGCACTAGCTGTATCACTTAAGGTCTCAAAGCCCCAGTTTTCTCATTTGTAAAATAAGGTTAATAATACCGGTACTATCTATCTTACAGGATTGTGGTAAGGAAAACTCTTTGTAAACCTTAAAATATTATGGGACAAGTATGTTTTTTTCAGCACCAGAATAGTACCTTGCTCAGGAAGAGAACTTGATTATTATGTTTTGACATTTTGATTTAATTAGCATTATTCCCCCCCCTTCACTTCTGTGTAGTGAGAAAAAAAAATCAGCTTTCTTAAATATAGAATAATCTCAAAGAAATAACTGAATTTCAAAACTGGAAATTCCAAATGAAAAGAAAAGCTTGTTGGAAGTCAGCCTGATTTTATATATATATATATATATATATATATATATATATGTATATACATATATATACATATATATATTTAAGCAGGCAAAAACTTAAAGTTAAATAAGATTTAAAAAAAAAAAAAGACTAGCAATTGTGGCTTTGGTTGTATAAATGGAAAGATATGCCTCTGGGCAGGGACTGCTTTATTCTTCTCTTATATCTCCAAGCGTAGTAGGGCCAGGCACAGAGTTTGGTTAATAAAAAGTTCAGGAAATTCAGGCCACATATTGTGAGTCACGATGTTTACTTGAGTCAGTTTGATAAATTTTCTCATTAAAAAAAATTAAATTAAAAAAATTCTTAATGTTTAGAACTATTGTGTTTTTTTTTTTTAAGTTTAAAAGACATTTTAGGATAATTGTGATGTGGTTTGTCAGTCAGTTCATGGATAGGTACTAAGTACAATGAGTAGAAAAAACATAAGAATACAGTCTTTTCCTTTGAGTTTAGAACCTTGTTGAGGGTTTAAGATTTAGATATAAGACACAGTGAGACCACTTCAGAGGTTGTCATCAGAGGCTACGATGTAATAGCCATAAACTGCTGCATATGGGCTGCAGATTAGAAGGCATCTATAACTAATATTTGTACCATAAGTTAAATAAAATAATATTTTGTCTAGAAGGGACTCCAGCCCTCTAGTCCAATCTCCTCATTTTATCCATGAGGAAAACACGGTCAGAAAGGTCAGTTGATGTGCCTAGGATTACATAAGTAATGACAGGTAATCTTTGAACTCAGGTCCTTTAGATTCCACATCCATATTCTTTCCTCTGTTACCATGATAACTTCAATATATATGTATATCTATGCAATATATATCTGTGTATACAGATAAATGTATTGTCTGTACACACATACATGTATAGGTATGCAAAGCATAATACGTATTATATATACACACCCATATGTAGATTATATGTATATACACATATCCATTTGTATATGGTATTTTTCTGTCAGATCTAGATTACTATTGTCATGCAACAGATTCATTTCAGTGTTGCATGAATTCATAGCAATTTCTTGCTGTTATGTATTATGTCAATCAATTGATGATAGTTTCTGAGAATCTACAACAGACACTAAAAAGGGTTACTATAATTTGAAAGTTTGGGAAGCACTGTTAATAACATTTTCATTCTTTGATATAGGTCAGGAATATAAAGTACCATAGAAATTCAAAGAAAGGAATAGGTCAAGGTAATCTAAGTATTAGCTTTTCCACTTTGCAGATGGGGAGTTGAGAAGAAATAAGTCTTGTCCAAAGCTATGTGGAGAAATAGTAGAAGAAATATAACTTCTAATTATGAACATGGGCTACTGAATTTTAAATAAAACAAGTTCTTTTGATCATCAGATAGTGTTGCTTCTGAGTAGAACCTCTGCTTATTTTTAAACTAGGTTTAATTTTTAGGATTATAGGTGAGAGGAAGAGGAAAATTTTATTAATGTATTTGGCTAAATACTGACTTCTCTAAATAGGTGTGTAAGCTATGAGTCTTGGATCCCAGAGATGCAGGGATCTGCAAATCGCTCTGATACTAGGACTGGCACATTTCCATTCCAAAGAAAAAAATTCTCAATAGCAGCACTGCCAGTTTTCGTTTCTATAGTAACAAATAGGCGAAAGGAAGGTGGGGGAGTAGTAAAAATAAAAGTGAAAACTCATTAAAAAATGACTATTTCAGTACTTACACATGTTCATTTTTAGGATAATAGTTTTGTTGAAGTAATCAATTTTTTTGAAAGGAAAAACACCAAAGTTAATGTGTTTTGCAGAAGACCTGCCACATAGACAATTATATTTCCAAGGAAGAGTGAATTATTTAATAAAATAAATTTGGTGTGGTGTCCTTTGGGTAAATTCACTCTTTCCCCCTCCCCTCTCATTCTCTTTATTTCCAGGTTTCTCTCTCTCTCTGTCCTACCCCAGTATTTTAAGTCTCTGAGACTTAAAAAGAATGAATTAATTATATCTAAATGTTTAAAATTTTCTTTTCACAGGAGCCAGAAATTCATTTTGATTCTCAACTTAAAGCTATCTGAAAGCTTAGATTCTTACCTTACTGTCTCAAGAACAATACAGATTGTAACATTATGTTACCAGAATCAAAGCATAATTTAGATATTTTTGCCTCTTAAAATGAGATGTTTTACCTCAACTGTTCAGTTAGTGGTAGCTTTCTAAATTTGACTACAAATGAGATAACATATAAAATGTTTTGTAAACCAAAAAGTACGATATTGCTTATTAGTTTCTGTTGTTTTTGCTGCTGTGATTGTTGTTGTTAAACTGGTCTAGGTGCCTAAGGAAAATTTATAGTACATGAGAAGACGTACTTTACATTCTTAAGGTTTCACAGCAAAAGTCCTGCCATGAGAAGTATGGCACATTCCGATTCACGTTCTTCTCTTCATTACAATCTCAAGCAAGTCAGTTATCCACTCTGTGCCTCAGTTTCCTAATATATAAAATGAGGAACTGAGCTAGATAACCTTTAGGCGTCTTCTCTTATGCTTCTGATTCTGATTCTCTTTCTGAAGTCACCTGTGGGGGGAATTTGAATGTAATTGCTGTCATTTTTTCTTTCCTTCTTTTCTTTCTTTCTTTTTAAAATTTAAACCCTGCAGTAAATAAGATGCAGTTAAGTTAAATATGGGAATACCATTGAAGCACGGATGGATGGATATAATTTCATAGGATATAACTTTGCTGATCCTTGAAGTTGAGGGCTAAAGCAAAGAATGAGGAACTTATTTAAGCAATGATAAAGTGAGCCTTTTCATTCTAAAAATATCTTAGGTCTTATTGTTTGAAAAGCAGAATGCTTATTATTATAGGAATTCAGTACAATTCTATATGTAAAGCTGTGATTTTTTTCTTTTTTAGGCAATGACTCCATTAACACCAGCATTTTCCTTTCTCTAGGTTACGCACTGCTCCTGTTGCCATCAGGTTTGTGACAAATACAACTAAAGAGAGCAAGGCAGAATTGTTAGAGAGACTGAGAAAAATGAATTTTGATGTCGCTGAGCATGAGATATTCACTTCTCTGACAGCAGCCAGAAATCTAGTGCAGGAGAAGCAAGTTAGGCCCATGTTGCTGATTGATGACCGGGCACTACCAGACTTTCAAGGTATAGGAAATTTAGGGTGTGTGTGTGTGGGGGGGGGTGTTTGCTCTTGATTTTCTTCTAACAATTTAACATTGAAATAGCTGGTGTGCCTGGTGGTGGTTTAGTCTAATCTTCTATTTTACAAGCTTTTCATGGTGATTGAATATTTAGATTACAATCTCTTTGCCACTTTTTCCTCTCTTGTCACATAGAATTTTAGCTTGTTTTTTCATCATCTTTATGGCATCTCCTTTGTTATTTAGACAGTTTTGCTTTGGATGTGGAACTTTATTTTTATATTGATGATCTTTCTTCCTTGTTTCCTTTTACACATAATATGTATGAGGCAAAATGGCACAATACAGAAAGAAATATAAAAATCAATTAATATCACAAAATATGGACAGTTTTTGAAGATAATTTGAAATCAGTGTATAAATCTATATATTTATTCTTCCAATTTCATTAAAAGGCCAGAAAATATATTTGATTTTTATTGGGCTTTTCCCTATTGACTTTATCTGATGAAAGTTGGAAGTTTCCAATATGGAGGTGGTATTGAAATATATTTATATTGAATTCTAGGTCTGAAACAAACCTTAAGATATCTTCTGGTCCAACACTATGCTGTATTATCCTAAATGGATAAGAGTACTGCAGATGGTCTTACTTTATTAAGATATTACCACAGGAATGGGGAAAATATCTAAGTGTCTCTTCTGATAGGGTATAACGATAATATAGATAATTCATGCACAATAATTCCAAACTTGGCCAAAGGTTTTAGCTGCTTTCTTGCTAAAGTTTTAATGATTATTAGTGATAATAGGAATGATATTACTAAATTAAAGTCACCATTTTAGTGATCCTTGATGTCATAGGTCTGGGTATTTCTCCCTCATCTCAGCAGGGGATCTTCAGGATTATATGGAATATTCAGGGGGGATAAGTTCCGCCAGGGTGAGGGTCTGCTGATTCCTTTTCAGGGTTGTTCATCTATCTTTGGTATCCATCTGTCACCCAGCTCTCACCAGTGACTCAGGAAGCTGTAGCAAACTCAGTGACCACCTCCCATTTATGCAGACAGGTTAAACCAGGTGGAGGGTAACTGACAGGCCTCAAACCTTTCAGTGAGCTGAGAGATAATCTGCTCCCTTCCCCTGGCAGAATGTGCTGATGAGAACGGTTTGTTTCAATGGCTATGAAGGCAGCTAAAGGGGCACGTAGAGCACTTAGAGCTGAGTCAGACATGGAAGATGCCAGCCTTACCCCTGGCATCCCAGCTGTGGCTGGCCATCTTCAGCGACTCTGGAAGTGAGAGTGAGCCTGTTGACTTTGTACAACTCTGCTTCATTTAATTTACACAGAAGTCCAAGACTTCATCCTGTGATATCATTGGTCCTTTTTGAAATGAAGGACAAACAATAACAACAACAGGTGACCTTCATGAATTTCTGTCCCTGAAAACTGTGTTATCTCAGCCAGCTAGTGGTGGGCCTCTTTGAGCTTGGCTGGGGTGGTCTTTAGGGAACTGACACATCATCCTTTGCCCATCTGAACTCTGAGGCTTCCTGATGGATCAGTCTTCCCGAACTGGTACTTCACTAGCATAGGTTTGGCCAGGGTCACCTTCATGCTCATATAAAGCAGTGTAGGAGGGTTCTTGTAGAGAGAGTACTCTGAACGAATAGGAAACCAAGAACTTCTAATCCAGGAGATATTCCTTCCTCAGAAAAGCCTTCCCTGATCCCCCCAGGTCTTAATGTTCTCTCATTTTTAATATCTTTCTAGAGTTTTTGTTTTTTAACTTTTCTTTGCATCTTTTTACTCTCTATCTTATATTATGCTTGTATTATCATGGTATGTTTTATTCCCCCCCTGGAAAGTAAGGTCCTATTTTTCAGGAAGAACTCTTTAATTTTTATGTCCTCAGGACCTACCCTGATATCTTACACATAGTATTTAGGGTCTTAATAAATATATGTTGAATTCTGTTCACTCTAGTTCTCTTATTGCTTCATGGAAAAATTAGTGGCAAGACAGCTACGGAGAGGCAGAACAGCCAGGATCCAAGATAACCAATTCTTTGCCAATGAAACACTGAATAATTTTTTTCCAGTACTTCTTTTTTTTTTTAATAAAGCTTTTTATTTACAAAACATATGAGTGATTTTTCTACATTGACCTTTGCAAAAACTTTTTTTTTCTTTTTTTTCCCCAAGCTTTTCCCCTCCTTCCCCCCATCCCCCACCCCTAGATGACAGGTAATCTAATACATGCTAAATAGGATAAATTATATGACAAATACAATACATGTATACATATCTATACAGTTATCTTACTGCACAAGAAACATCAGATCTAGAAAGAGAAGAAGAAAAAACAACCTAAGAAGGAAAACAAAATGCATGGAGATATTCACAGAAAGCGTTAAAATGCTGGAAACACTGAATAATTAAACCGCCTATACTTGTGCAACAGTTTTGCAGTTCAGCCAAATCTTGCTCTTCTCTGGTGTTCTCTCATCTTCCACATCTCAGAAGTTTTGTTACAGTATGTCAATCTCCTTTCTCTTCCTCTCTTCCTCTCTAATCCTACCTTGTAATCTCAAGGTTTCATGGAAGTGAATAATATTTCTTCTTCACAAAAACAATTGATCTCCAGCCTTACAGTGAATGAGTCAGTGGTCTGAGAGATTGTACTGAAAATCTAGTGCTAGAGAAAAAACTTCCATCAACCCTCTCAAGCACAACCTACAAGCTTTTTTAAACCCTTAAAGGACCAGTTTCAGTTCTCATGTATCTGTGAGTTCAAAGATGTAAGTTTTCTTACATGGAAGCAAACTATAGAGTAACAGAAGAGCTCACCCATGGGCATCTGACCTATGAGGGGCCCCTGGCCATGGGACAGAGGGAAAAATCTCCTCAGAATCCTGCTCTCAAAGACATTATGACACACTAAGAGAGAAAGTACATGTGTATGGTTTGACCAAGTGCCTTTCCCTTCCCCCAATAAGATCTTCGAGGATTCATGATTTTCATCAAGGTGAACACTCTTTTCCCATTGATATAACACCTCTTTTCCTTTATGAATTGCTGATACCACTGATGGTCAAACCTCTGGTCAAAAATCAGATTTAATCAAGTTGATAAAGAGATGGCCAAGCATATATATTACTTTCTTTGGCCCATGCTCAAAATCTTCCAGAGGTCATTTTTTTGGGCATCAGAGTAGGAATCTGGCAGAGTATAGAATACATCATTTACATTTTTTAAGCAGAGGTCACCATAATTTTATTGAATTAATGCAAAAATGCAGGAATAAAAATGGCCAATAAATAATATCAATAAAGTTTCATTTGTAAATTAATCAACAAACATTAAGTATTCACTATGTACTAAGTACAGGAGACAAAAGAAAAAGAAAAAAATAGTCTTTGCTCTTAAAAAACTGATACTTTCTTTTAGGATATGTGTATATAGATGAAAGGCATAAGCATATAAAGAATAAATAAAAAGTATTTAGAGAAAGGGAGTACAAATAGGAAGATCAGAAAAAGCTTGACATGGAAGTTAGTACTTGAACCCAGATCTTTTTTCTTTTTTTGAAGCTTTTTATTTTCAAAACATATATATAGATAATTTTTCAACATTGACCCTTGCAAAACTTTGTGTTCCAATTTTCCCTTTTTCTCCCCACCCCCTCCTCTAGACGACAAGTAATCCAATATATGTTAAACATAGTAAAAATGTTAATTCCAATCCATGCATACATATGTATACAATTATCTTGTTGCACCAGAAAAATCTGATCAAAAAGGGAAAAAAATGAGAAAAAAAATAAAATGCAAATGAACAACAAAAAGAATGAAAATGCTAAGTTGTGATCCACACTCAGTTCCCAGTTTTCTCTTTGGGTATAGATAGCTCTCATCATCATAAGATCATTAGAATTGGTCTGAATCGTGTCATTGTTGAAGAGAGCCATGCCCATCAGATTTGATCATTGTATAGTCTTGTTGTTGCCATATATAGTGATCTCCTGGTTCTGCTGATTTCACTCAGCATCAGTTCATGCAAGTCTCTCCAGGCCTCTCTGAAATCATCCTGCTGGTCGTTTCTTACAGAACAATAATATTTCATAACATTCATATACCATAATTTATTCAGCCATTCTCCAACTGATAGGTATCCACTCAGTTTCCAGTTTCTTGCCACTACAAAAAGGGCTGCCACAAACATTTTTGCATATGTGGGTCCCTTTCCAGGAGTCAAAGTTTTTGAGTAGAAAAGGGATGTAACTAAATTTATTCATTACGAAGATTAATCTGGCATTATTATGCAGGTAAGACTGGAATATATGGAATGTGAAATCCTAAGTGGAAGTCTTGCAAAGAATGTGACACTTGGAGAACCAAAACTGCATTTGGGGTTATTCAAAAAACTATGCAGGTTACAGTGCACTGCATGTTTATTGTGAATGGGCTAGCCTTAGCTATATCAATTAGAGAATCCAATTTATCTTGCTTGTTGAGTTTGTAGTTTCTCATCAGTTGATATTGATCTGTTAGCTAAGTCTTGGCTGCTGTTCTTATAATCAGTAAAGTTTTTTGAAGTTGGAAATTACTTGTTTCATAGCAGCAGGTTGTTACTTCCAATTTTGTTTTCCTCTATTCTGTGTTTCTGAAAGAGCAGGAAAGAATTTATTTTGCTTTTTAGTTGTTTAAAAAAAAAACAACTCCCTTTCTTGCCATTCAAAAAAATAATAAACTTGTGTTTCTAAGGTATAGGTTCAGAAATTGAATGAATAAGTGAATAATTGAATAAAGTAGAGCTTCAGGATCTGTACTTCTCAAGTCCATTTCACTTCAGGTCATTATATGACTAAAATGGGAGTTTATGTTTGAAACAAAGTAGTTATAAAAGTAGAAAATGTACAATTCATTTTTCATTGCTAATTTCAACAATTCTACTTTTTACCCCTCGCAGGAATACCAGTAAATGATCCTAACGCTGTAGTCATAGGATTGGCACCAGAACATTTTAATTATCAAGTTCTAAATCAGGCATTCCGGTGAGTCTTTAATAAAAATTCTTAAGCTGTTTCCTTTTCAGCTTTTGTAGAAAATCATCTCAGGAATTGCTGCCCTTTTTTCCCCCTCTTTCTCTGATAACAGTAATCTAGTATTTGAATTTCCATCACCTGCTTCTTTCCACAGCCTTACATTTGTTAAGAATATTTTGCATGTTAAGTGCTTTGCTCATTGTGGAGGTGGATTTTTTTTTTTTTTTTGATGTTTTCAATTCTTCCAAGTCAGACAGTGTTTCTGAGCTAGGTAGGCTAAGTCCATTCCTCTCCTATATTTCATAGGATCCAGTGAAATCACAGCTTGGGATAAAATTGACTACCAGCTAGATACTTTTAGGCTTTATTTTTACCCTCTTGTGATTGTTTTCTGCATTCATTTCTTAGGATGAACAGCACCCAGTTTAATGAACTGACAACGGGTTGAATTGAAAAAAAGTTTTTCCCCAAATGGAATCCATTAGTATGAAGAATAGATATGTTTGGTTGTGCTTTAGATTAATTTCTTTGTAACCTCAGTAACTGTTGTTTGGAGTTAATCCTAAGAAGTTAATTTATTTTTTGTGGGCTAACATTTTGTGTGGCTTATCATTTGGCACTAATAAAAGGCCTTTGCAGTACACAGAGCAAATGTTTGAGCATGGTTCCCTCTGCCCGTGAGATGACTGGATCTCATCTTCCTTGTGCCAGACTTTGGCACCTAGCTGCCTACTAACAATGGAAATGGAGCTAATGATTTATGTTGCAAGTCTTTGGTTGTTTTGTTTATTTCCTATTCTTTGTGTTCCTTCTGAAAGAAAAAAATGGACAATAATGTGGTTTCTCAGGCCATCTGCATAATAATATAATAATAATGGACATATTCTCATTTGGTTCTTATAACAACCCTATGATGAAGACTACAGATACTCTCCATTTTACATATGAGGAAACTGAGAAACTAAGAAAGTTTAGCCAATTTGCCCCTGGACACATACACTAGAAGCCATCAGATGCAGGTTTCAAAAATCAGTAGTATTCTTGCCTTTTTATAGCAGTTATGATTGCCCTCACCTCATCTTATTCTCTCCATTCACACAACTATTCCCCAGCCCATACCCTTATCACCTTTTTGCCTAGAGAATTATAATTGCTATTAATTGGACTTTTTTCTTTGCCTTTCTTTGTATCCCCAATGCTTAGCACAGTGGGTGGTGAAGTGGAAGCCCTTAAATGTTTGCTGACTAAATTTCCCAGTTAGTTAATGCCCTTCACAAATTAGACCCAGTCTGCCGTGCCAATCCTGCTTCATGAACAGCCACACTAGTTTTTTTTTTTTTTTTTCTGTTCCTCAAACACAACACTTTACCTGTTATTTCTGGTCATCCCTAGAATGCCTTCTCTCTTCTTCCTCTCCCATCCCTCCCTCTTTAGAGGGCTTTAAGACCCAAATCAAGAAGTTGGTCTGATCTCCCAGCTGCCAGTGTCTCCCCTACCCCGACTCCTGCCATCTTTTTGTATCTACTTTACATATGCCCATTGTTTTCCCAGGCTACATTGTCAGAACCTCAAAGTTGGGCTGTTTGATTTTTGTATTTCTGATACCCAAAAGCTGGGTGGGTGCTTGATAATACCTGCTTAATTGCTTGATGGCTTGATAGTCCCAGACTCTTGGAGGAAAATAGGAAGTCACCTATTACCATTGTCTCTATTGCTCCCCTGGGTTTTTGGAGATTCCTCAGGTTACAGTTATTCTAATTATATGAAGGAAAAAGAGGGTTGGGCTGAGCAATTTTGGCTGTTCTGCATCCACTTATTTGTACTTTCCCTGCTATGCGAAGGACTCTTTGCTTAACAAGAGAAGCCTGGTGCTCCCTGTTTGCCACCTGCCTATTCTGGTCATATCCCACACTGGGTAAAGCTGGCTTTAGATCATTCAAAAGGTCCTTCTAGCAGAAGGGGTTCATTCTACTTCAGCTGCTTAGAGATTATCCTACCTACCATTTACCTCCAGACACCTTCAACTACACTAACCTGGGCCATAACATTTTATTTCTTCCTTCAGAATCAGACTTAGCCCAGCTATTTTTTATTCACCTCTTTAACCACTAAATTCAAGGAGAAGGTATTGATTGAATTTAGCCTGCAACTAGGGAAGGACATCTTTAATAGGAAATGGGTGGTCTGTGTCTTAGTTGCATAGTAGCCTCATGGTAATAAAAATGTATCTTGACTTAATACTGACTTTCTAATTGCTTGGATGCTGTCTAATTAGTACACTTTTCCAGTGATATTGATTTTTAAAACGTTGCATTTTAAAGCATTACAGTGCACTTAAAGGGTCAATTCAGATTTCACAAATGCACTTAACAGCTATGTAGAGAGTTAACAGCAAGGATCGGAGGTCCTGCCCTTCTTTGCATATAGATGTTTCCATAGAGAATATGCCTCCCAACAAATGACTGCAGTTATTTGAATTGTGTGTGGCAAATATAGACGCTTAAAATGAGCTGCTGATTAGTTTAAATTACTATTCAGGTTGATTATGAGAATCAGAATTAGGTGCTAAATCTCATTGCTTTTCTAACTTAAAAACTAGCCCTAGAGGCATGTTACCTTTGGACATATTCTCCATCCAGCCTTATAAATTGTAGTGCATCTTATTTACTGTGTACTTAGTGGGTAGGTCTCTCTCTGTATTTAAAACTGTATTTGTAAATTGCTGGATATTTGTCTCAAGATACTTAAGTAGAATTAAGAGAAGCTAATTATTCTTTTTATTTAAATTTTCTACTTATTTTTTTAAAAGAATAGAAAATAGAAAGACAGAAAAGGAAAACAAAAACAAAACAGAACAGAAGATTGCCATGTGCCCAACAGATCATCAGGGAGGATTCAAAATATATAACAAATTTCCAGTTCAAGAAAAGATATATAATCGTAGAAGAAATTTTATTCGTGAGTGTCCATCTTTTCTTTGCTTCCTTGTAGATTGTTTTTTTGTTTTCTGCTGCATACTTTTTTGTACTTTCTTCGTTCCCCGCCCCCTTTCATTCCGTTCACCTCCCCTAAGCAGGCTGTAATTAAGCACAGATATATTTTAAAGATATATACATATACACCCATATACCCTCACTTCCCTATATACATATGCATACACATTCCCTATACACATATGCATATACATTCACACCCTTCCACAGAACACACATTTATGCTTATATCTATACATATACATACATAGAGTAACATGAATGCATTTGTACATATACTCAGACACATACACACATTTACCCATATGCAACTAATTGTTCTTAAAGAATCAAGATTGTAGGTTTTTAAGTGGCTGGAAATCAGAGGGAAGGAGATGAGCCAGTTATAAAGAATGGATTTGATTCAATATTAGTTTGTATAAGTTTCTAACTACTACATAAGAGTCATAGAGAGCATTTCTTAATGGATTGTAAGTTTCCATTCCATGCAGCTTTTTCTATTTAATATTTCAAATGAGAAGAGCGTTCTCTTTTTTTCTTTCTTTTTTTAAGAAGTAAGGAGGTTTCTCTGAGCAACTCACTGTCGAGCCACAAAATAATTCTTTCTGTGGAAAACAGATTCAAAACAAACTAAAAAAACCACTTAATTACAAACTTTTGGAGGGATCATTTCTAAACAGAAATGGATTTGGGGAGCCCTAAATTCTTGATCTCAGGGCCCTCTGGGATTGAATTTAAGAACATGGAACCATAATTCCCAAAATTATTCTCTGTTGTATGTTAAGTTTACCTTTCAAAATGCTTGGTAAAGCTGACAAAAGACTGAACCTTGCTACTTAATTAGGAGTTCAGTTTCTGTAACTGGAAGCTCTTCTGCATCTTTACTTAAAGATTGCTAGCTGTAAAGATGTCTCAGCTTATCCTTATGTAGTCAACAAGGGAAATAATAGATATAAAATCGATGTACAAACTTTTCTTTGGGAAAAATCTAAATGTAATTTTTTTCCTCTTTCTGTTCCTTTATACTCTCAACTCTTCATCTTCTAATATTTTGGTACAATACAAAGTTGTCTAGGTATATCTCAGTATGTCTTTATTCACTCACCTCTAGCTTTCTGCCACATTTCTGCCTTCTAACAATCTTGTTAGAACCTAATTTGCAAACATAAGCAAAAATTTTGAATTCTCTTTGATAGATCAGGTATGTGAATGAATGGAATTTTGAAAATTAGAAGAGAGATCACGGATTTATGAAAATAAACTACTCAGATTTTAATGTTTCTAAAATACAAAAAAATTTCAAACTCACAAAAACAGACTGTAGGGGGGAAAACTTTTAAGAGGCTTTTTTTCTGGAGTTGTGAAAATAGTTTATTAAAAAATACTTAAGTTTTTGCATAGTATTCTTAATTAT
Source organism: Myrmecobius fasciatus (assembly GCA_023553655.1). Lineage (NCBI taxonomy): Eukaryota > Metazoa > Chordata > Mammalia > Dasyuromorphia > Myrmecobiidae > Myrmecobius > Myrmecobius fasciatus. The sequence goes on along the minus strand of JAJPUD010005663.1, from coordinate 120,056 downwards.
AGGTGTCATCAAGATGTCATCTGACAGAGATTACACATTTAAATGTATAAAAATTCATTTTTAGAAATGTGCTAATTTATTAAAGTCCACTTTGAATAATTGTTGAAACCATTCTCTGCTAGCAGTCCTTGGGGATCAGAGAAGAAGTAGGGAGTTAAATTGCTCTAATGTACTCCCTTAAGAAAAGGAGATAGCTGGAACAAAGCCAGCAATACTGACTATAGCTATTACTGAATTCCTAAAGGAGACTTATTCTTACTTTCTAAACATGGAAGGCCCTGGCCATTAGGAATGCCAGAAAACTTGGTAGCAGCACATAAAGAAGAAATATTTTTTGGTTTTGTTTTTTCTAAATGCTAAATGCCACTCAGTCCTTGAAGTAGTTTCTTCTTAATTAAAGCCTATTATCATGAAAATGAAGCATTTTAGAGATGGGAAATGTGTTTAACATTATAAAGAGCTTGAGCTTCTTAAGTATCCCATCAGTTTGTGTATTTAGAAGAACTTGATGTACAGATTTAAATATCATATACTAGATGGAACTGAATCGAATTTCCGGGCGATTCATTGCTCTGATTGCCGCCTCTGAAATGATTTTGAAGCACTATTAGGACAACTCTTATTGCCCCAAATTAATGTCCCAGTTACTGGATCCGACTTTACAGAGTTACATAAAAGAAATTTTATTTGTTGTTACCTATTAGCCATCTTAGACTGCAAACAAGACTAAAGTCAGGAAGACTTGCACACAAAGGCAAAACTACTTGTTTTGAATTGAATACAAATTCTTTTTTAACTGGTCTTTATCTTCACTCAAAATTAAAATACCTCCAACAGCTTTCTCAGTAAGCAGTTGCATTTACGAACATAGCAATGATTTTCCAAATTGTTTAAATCATACTCCCATAAGTAAAAAAAATTAATATATGCATATTTCCTTAAGTACTTTAGTATGCTGTGCTAATAATTATATAAATAATAAACCTTAAAAATAGACATTTTAAAAGGATGAGATAGAACTGAAATGATCATTTATCCTGAGTCTATATATAGAATTTTTTGAGTAGGGTAGATGACATAATCAGACCTGTTTGGAATTTTTTGAGTAGGGGAGAATGGCATAATCAGATCTCTGCTTTAGGAAAATTATTTTGGTAGCTGTGAATGTATAAGATAGATTAGAGAAAGGAAAGAGTCTTGAGGCAAGAAGACCATTTGCAATAGTCTAGGTGAGAAGTGATGAGGGCCTGAATTAGTATAGGAGCTCTGTGAGTAAAGGAGGGAATAAATGTGAGAAATACAGTGGTGTAAATGAGAAGTTTTGTCAACCTGTTGGATAGACTAAGAGGCAAGTAAGGAGAAAACACAGAGATGATAAACCTGGGTAACTGAAAGGATGATGGTACCTTTGATCATCAGGAAGAGGGGCAGGTTTGGGAGGAAAAGGTAATGTGAGTGAGATCTGCAATCTGCATCAATTAATTCACTCTTGTTCATTTTTTTACTGTGTCCTACCCTAAAAGAAAAGGGAGAGAAGGCTGAGCTCTTACTCCTTTATCACTTAACTCTTATTCCATGGTTGTCCAAAGGAGGCACTGTGATGTGTTCTAGTCGAGAAGGAGCAAGTATGCTCAGGTAGGGAGAATTGGAAGAGTGGAAAGCCCTCCCAGAAGAATGGAATGGAGGAATGTTGGAGGGTTGGGGTAGGTATGATTATGTTGGAAATGAGCTCCACACTATTGTTTAAAAAAAAAAAAGCATGCTGTAACCCCCTTCCCATCTTTTGTCTGATCACTTCTGCCTGTGGTCCACTGTTTGATGGCAGTGCGATAATGGAACATTCTTGGGCATTTTTTTGAGAACACACTGTCACAAAATTATGTTGAAATGAGTATGGTTCTCCCATGATATTTTTCAGCTTTATCTATTATGTCAGTTCAGTTTGACTGCTTGATGTTTTGTGTTTGTCTCTGATTTTGATTAAATATCTGCTAAATTACTGCTAAAAATTGTTATTTAGCAATTTTAGCAGTTGCTGAAGTTATATCTTAAGTTCAAGTTATGATTCACACTGCCATTTTGAAACAAAATAGCCAGATGTTTTCAGGGGAGACATGTGCCTAAAAGTAATGAAGCATTTTCTAAGTGGCAAAGAATTTAATAAACCCAAAGACCTTACTTACCTGGGTAATGACTCAATATTTGACAAATGCTACTGGGAATATAGGAAAGCAATCTGGCAGAAATTAGGTATATGCTAACATCTCATAGCTTATAACAAGATAAACTACAAATTAATAAATAACTTAGCCATGAAAGGTGATATAAGTTAGGGGAATAAAAAGGAAATTACCTTTGGGATTTATGGAGGGGGGAAGAATTCATGACCAAACAGATAATAGAGGGTTACAGAGAGATAAAATAGAAAATTTTGATTATATAAAATTTAAAAGTTTCTGTACCCATAACACCAGTGTAGTTAAAATTCTAATTTTAAAATTAGAAACAATTAGAAAAAAATCTTTTGCAGCAAATTTCTCTGATCCAGGATATATAAGGAACTGATTAAAATTTATGAGGCTAATTGCTATTTCTCAATAATTAAATGGTCAAAGGATATGAACAGGAACAGGCATTTTTCAAAAGAAAATCTATATGAAAAATTGTTCCAAATTATTAGTAACTAGAGAAATGAAAAATAAAGCACACAGAAGCATAGCAGCTTTGATGCCCACTTATTTGGGAAATTTCTCAAATTATAGAGTATGAATAGAATTGAATGTTAATGTACCATAAGAAATGTTAAAATGGATAGTTTCTGGGAAAACTTTTATGAACTAATGTGGAAAAATGCAGAATTAGAAGAATAATTTATACAATGACAATAACATTATAAATAAAGAAAGAAACCTTTAAAAGACGAGAACTCTGATCAATTAAATGACATTAACTGTGCCAAAGATGAAAATGGCAATCCAACAAAGCTGATGAATTCAAAATGTTTGGACATAGCAAGTTGGGGTGCTTATTTTTCTTGACTATGCATATTTGCTATAAGAATAATTTTTTCTTTTTCAGTAGAAAGAGAAAATTAATAAACAGAACTAATAAAATCTTGATGTTAAAAGAGAATAAAAAGATGAAATAAAGTACTGTACAGATACTTTTTTCTTAACAGTCTGCCAACGTGATTCTGACAAAATTATTAGAAGGCAGAAATGTGACAGAAAACTGGAGGTGGAGGGAAAACCCGACCATAAACAATGAAATATACTTAAGGTGACTTTATGTTGTGCCAAAATGCTATATTAGAAGATAAAAGATTTGAGAGTATAAAGAAACCAAAATTGAAAAAAAAAATTTAAAGATAGATTTTTCCCAAAGAGAAGCTTGTATATATATTCTCTACCTATTATTTTTCATGCTGACTACATAAGGACAGGTTGAAACATCTTTATAGCTAGTAATCTTTGAGTAAAGATATAGAAGAGAGGAGCTGGATTCTCAATTAAGTAGGTAGGTTCAATCTTTAGTTAACTTTAACAACCTTTTTTTTTTTTTTTTTAAATAATTAACATGTAGTGGACTTCCTGCCATCTACGGGGGAAAAATTTTATAACAGAAAGCTTTGTGAAGGTCACTGTTGAAGAATTACCCATACATATGTTTTGCAAATAAAAAGCTTTAATAAAGGGAAAAAAATGGTTCAACTTTTATGACATTAAAATAAAATAAGAGATTATGATTTGAAAAAAAAAACTTTAACATTTTGAAACAAACTTAACAGAAAATAAAATTGGGAATTGCGATCCCATGTTCTTAAATTCAGTCCCTGAGAGCCCTAAAATGAATTTGGTATTTTCCTCCCCCAAATCCATATTTTTTCCAAAGTTACCCACTTCTGTTGAACCATCCTTCTGGTGTCAGGTTCACAACTTCACCATCATAACTTGCCATCTAACTCACTTGCCCATAATCTAAAAACTTGCTACATCTTGTAGTTTGTACCTCCATAAGACCTTTTGCATCCATCTCTTCTTGCTACTCAAATGGCCACTGTCCTGATCACCCTCATCACCCCTCAGCCTGACAATGACAGTAGTCTCTCAGTTGGTCATCTTGCCTTAACCTCCTTTTGCCTTCCAATTCATTCTCCACATAATTCCTCCTTCACAGCTATCTGGAGTAATTTTTTCAAGACAGAGATCTGACCATATTGCTTCCCTGCTTAGTTAACTGCAATAACTTTTAGGGTCAGATCTCCTCTGATATTTGTAACTTGGCTTCATTTTCCACTATAGTAGAAAAAAACCAAGGACTGGGTGTAGAGACCTGAATGTTCTAGTTCTGTCTTGACCCTTATTCAATGATAAGAAAAGTCAACATGTTTCTTAACTTCCTTAGGCCTCTTTTGTTTTAAGTTAAGGAGTTGAAGATATCTGTATTTAAAGTTCCTTTCAGCTCTAAAATTAGTTTGAATCTCTATTTCCCTTTAGCTTTTTTCCCCTTCATTTTTAATAATCCTAGTTTTTGTGACCTTCCTTTTGAGTTTTAGTTTCTTTTTCCTCCAAATCAGGATTTGGCAAACCAGCCTGCCTGCTTATGAGCCAAGACCAGTTTTTAAATGTTTAAATACTATAAAATTTTATTTAAAACATGTTAAAACAACAGCAACAACAACATGTTTAACTCTCAGTACCAAAGCAGCTAACCCTGCTCTAGATCATTAATATTTTTTGGTTTTAAATTTCCTGTAGACAATAACAACAAATTTTTCCAGGTCTTTGCATGTTATCTTCAGCTGTAGACTTTCAAGCCAGGGTTGCTTTATCCTCTTTTCTCTTGGTGTTCCAAAAGAGCTTACAATTGAGCAGGAAATCTCAAGTTTTCTATGATAGATTCTTGCAAAAGCAGCCTTAATATTACCGTAGAATCACTTTAAGTACTGTGATATATATATATATATAAATATATATATATATATGGATGAATATTTGTTTTATATTAAAGATCTATTCGTGAATTGCCTGGATAAGGTTTAGTTTCTAATCCGTTCTAACTATGCATCTGTGTAAATATAACAAAATATATAGTATAAGAAAGATTGATAGGAGCAGGAACCATTTCACTGAGAGATTTGTACATCCTGCAATCTAGTATAGACCCAATTCCCATTTAGAGTAGTGAAGAGCAACCCACAGCTTCACCCCTTCCAGGGAAGGCACTGAAATATTGTCTGGGAATTAAGTATACACATCAATCAAACTTATAAGCCCTTTCCCCAGTTAATATATGATAAAATATTTACTAAGCTAAATCAGATGTTTTTAGGTTAGCTGTATAAGTGGAATGCAGTTTTGAGGTCTGTTGCATAAAGAAATCCAGTTCCCTAGCAGAGGAGCAGAGAATGGAAAATGGGGGTGGGGGTGGGGGTACATCTAGTGAAGGACACTAGGAGGTGATTTGTCCATTAGCTGTGGTTCTTTAAGGCAAGTACAGTGGCTTTGCTAGACTTTTAAACAATTGGATCATGGAACCTCTCCTAAGAAATAAATTTCTGTTAATATCAGTGATTGGATTTGAGTAGTAGGAAAGGATCTTTCTTGTGCTGTGAGTCATCTGTAGTAATGTGGTACCTTTTAACTAACACTTGGGCATGGTAATAGCCCAGTATTGGTTTTTACTTAATGAAATATTTAATCACAAAGATCTGAATTCTGCATTTCCCACAGGAAGGTAGTCTTGAGACCACTGACAAAAATAATTTAGCATTTTGATAGTTGAGTGCTTAATTACTAGAAATTGTTAACGTAAAGATGTGATGAGTTCCTAAATGGTGAGCATATGAAATATTTTAATATAAATAAATGTCCCAAAATAACTTAGACTAGTGAAATTATACTGGTTAAAAGCTAGTTAAGAAATCAAGTTCTTCTCCCCTCATACAATATATGAATGTGTTGCTCAAAAGTCTGTTTACTGTTGTTAACATTATGGGGTGGGGAAACTTGTTCAGTTGCAGTTTTTCAACTCAGTATTGGTACATAGGATCTTTGGTTTAATGTAGGATTTGATTATCAAACTGGTAGTGGAGTCCTCTGTCACCTTAGGTGTCCAAACAGGATAATCAGGATAGAAGATTGTAACTTTAATTAGCAAATTCAGCCCTAAAAAAATATACAGATGGCACATAATGTTACTACTATAATATTAGCAATTACAGGATTAAAAAATTAGTAAGATGCAAAAAGAAATAAGAATTAAACTTGGGATCAGAAAATGAGATTTTTTTTTCTTAAAGCATTTAAAAATATTTCTGAATAAGAAAAATGCTTAACTATCATGTGAAAGAAAAACTTAGTTGCCAAATTGCTAAAGCAACAAAAATTAAATTAACTTACAAAAGGTTCCTGATCCTCCTTGGTAACTAAGTTAATAAGCTTGATTCCTTGAGTTATCTTTCTTTGGTGATATAACTCAGCTGCTAAGGGTAAAAAGTTGAACCAATCCCCAGATTAATAATCTATCATTTTTTTTCAAAGCATCCATGACTGTAATTCATAGCAGTCTTTTCCATTGAAACCTTTATGTTTTCATTAACAGACAGAAAGATGTTAAATTGTAAGAAGGAATTATGTACTTAAGTGAAAAAAATCATTGTCTAAAGTTAACATCCCTCTCTTGCATAATAGAACTCCTCTTAAAGTCAGTTTGCATTTTTTTTCTTCTTTCTAGGCTATTACTGAATGGTGCTCCTCTTATAGCAATACATAAAGCCAGATATTATAAGAGGAAAGATGGTTTAGCCCTGGGACCTGGCCCATTTGTTACTGGTTTGGAGTATGCTACAGACACCAAAGCCATAGTGGTGGGGAAGCCAGAAGGAAAATTTTTCCTGGAAGCTTTGCGTGGCATTGATTGTACACCAGAAGAAGTCATTATGATTGGAGATGTAAGTAACTGTTTCATCACATCTCATGAACTGGTTTAGAATAGCAGGTGTTATCACTAGCCTTATATGTATAGTAATAATTCAAATTGTTGTCATAATTTAAATGATGTAAAATCAAATATAACAATAATATAAATTTTAAAATTTATATATATAATATATATATTTTAAAAGTTCTTTGTTGTAAGCCTTCAAAATTATACAATTACCATTCATTATTAAAAACCTTGATTTCCAGTTGATAAATGGTCAAAAGATATGAACAGACATTTTTCTTTTTTTTTTTTATTAAAGCTTTTTATTTGTATAACATATGTATGGGTAGTTCCCCAACATTGATCTTTACAAAGCTTTCCATTACAAATTTTACCCCCAGCCCCCTCCCATCCCCTAGATGGCAGAAAGTCCACTACATGTTAATAATGTTGAAATGCTTGAGAAGTTATGCAAGAAACATCCTATCTACAAGAAAAAAAAGAAAATCAGAGAAAGGCAACACAATGCAAGCAAGTGTCAATAGAGATCATGAAAATGTTACATTGTGGTCCATATTTCATTTCCCTCTCTCTGGGTGTATATGATTTTCTTCAGTGAACAATTGGAACTGGTTTGAGACAATTCTTTGTTGCAGAGAGCCATGTCCATCAGAATTGATCATCATGTAATACTGTTGTTGCTGTGTATGATGATCTCCTGGTTCTGCTCGTTTCACTCAGCATCAGTTCATGCAAGTCGCTCCAGGCCTCTCTGAAATCGTCCTGCTGGTCGTTTCTTACAGAGCAATAATATTCCATAACATTCATATACCATAATTTATTCAGCCACTCTCCAATTGATGGGCATCCCTTCAGTTTCCAGTTTCTAGCCACTACAAAAAGGGCTGCCACAAACATTCTTGCACAGGTGGGTCCCTTTCCCTCCTCTAAGATCTCTTTGGGATATAAGCCCAGTAGGAACACTGCTGGGTCAAAGGGTATGCACAGTTTGATAACTTTTTGAGCATAGCTCCAAATTGCTCTCCAGAATGGTTGGATCCGTTCACAGTTCCACCAACAATGTATTAGTGTCCCAGTTTTCCCACATCCCCTCCAACATTCATCGTTATCTTTTCCTGTCATTTTAGCCAATCTGACAGGTGTGTAGTGGTGCCTCAGAGTTGTCTTAATTTGCATTTCTCTGATCAATAGTGATTGGAGCAACTTTTCATATGACTAGAGATGGTTTTAATTTCATCATCTGAAAATTGTCTGTTCATATCCCTTGACCACTTATCTATTGAAGAGTGGCTTGAATTCTTATATATATGAGACAATTCTCTATACATTTTAGAAATGAGGCCTTTATCAGAACCATTAGATGTAAAGATGATTTCCCAATTTGATGCTTCCTTCCTAATCTTGTCTGCCTTTGTTTTGTTTGTACAGAAACTTTTTAACTTAATATAATCAAAATTATCCATCTGGTGTTCAATTAGGAGTTCCAGGTCTTCTTTGGACATAAATTTATTCCATCTCCACAGGTCTGAGAGATAAACTATATTACGTTCCTCTAACTTGCTTACAAAGTCCCTCTTTATATCTAGATCATGAACCCATTTAGACCTTATCTTGGTATGTGGTGTTAGGTATGGGTCAAGCCCTAATTTCTTCCACACTAGTTTCCAATTTTCCCAGCAGTTTTTGCCGAATAGTGAGTATTTATCCTAAAAGCTGGGGTCTTTGGGTTTATCGAATACTAGATTGTTAAGGTTATTGCCTAGATTATCAGACATTTTTCTAAGGAAGAAATTCAGGCTATCAAAAGCCATATAAAAAAATGTTCCAGGTCACTAATAATCTAATAATTAAATAAATACACATTGAAACTCCACCTCACCCGTCAAATTGGCAAAATTAATAAGAGGAAAATGACAGTTTATTGGAGGTCTATGGGAAAACAGCTATAATAATATATTATTGAAGCTGCGATTTAGTGTAGCCATTCTGGAAAACAATTTGGAAGTTTGCCTCAAAGTTACTAATTGTATATGCTTTTTGATTTAATGATACTACTAGAGATATATTCAAAAAAGATTTTTTTTAAAAAGAGTTAAGGGGGACACCTAAATGGCACAGTAGATAGAGCACTAGCCCTGAAGTGAAGAGGGCCTGAGTTCAAATCTGGCCTCAGACACTTAACATTCCCTAGCTGTGTGACCCTGGGCAAGTCACTTATCCCCAATTGCCTCAGCAAAAAAAAAAAAAAAGAGAGAGAGAGAGTTAAAGGACCCATAGGTACAAAAAGTTTATAGCAGCTCTTTTTATAGTAGCTGAAAACAACAGAGAAAGAGGGTATCCATCAATTGGGGAATGATCAAAAAAATTTATAATAGCATGGAATATTATTATCCTGTAAGAACTAATGAAAGGGATGGTTTAAAAAATTTAGGAAGACCTTTATGAAGTGATGCAGAGTAAAGTGAGCAGAATCATGAGAACAAGTTATACAGTGTAACATTTTAAACTCGAAACAACTTTGAAAGACTTAAGAACTCTTGTAGTGTAGTGACAAAACCATCCTGCCTCAAAGGACGGATCATGAAGCATACTACCTACTCCCTGACATAGATAATGAATGCAGGGCTGATTGAGACATATTTTTTTTATATGACCTAGAGTAGAACTAATTAATTTTTTCTTGATTTTGCATATTTGTTACAAGGGCTTTCTACCTCTCAGCCTCATCCCCAATTATGAAAAGTAGGAAGGAGAGAAAATATTTTTTTGTTGATAGAAAGAAATAAAATTACATCTTTAATAAATGAATCTAGAGTCACTCCACATATAGTAGAGTATTTAGTGCTTAGTGACTGAAGTACTGTACTTGAGTTAGGAGGGTCCAAGTTTTCATTCTGCTTTAGATACTTGCTATCTTTGGGATCAGGCACAAATCAGTTCACCTCTTTCAGCCTCAATTTTCTTATTTTTGAAACAAACAAAAATAATAGCACCTACTTCACACAGTTATATTATGTAGTTTGTAATTTTAAAGGCTTTATACATTTTAGCAGTTACTTTGTTGTTGTTGAGTCATTTTTCAGTTGTGCCCAATTCTTCATAACCCCATTTGGCATTTTCTTGGCAAAGATATTGAAGTGGTATACCATTTCCTTCTCCTAATCATTTTACAGATGAGGAAACTGAGGCAGAGTTAAGTGAATTGTCCAGGGTCACACATCTAGGAAGTTCAAGTCTGAGGTCAGATTTGAACTCAGCAAGATGAATCTTACTGACCTTAGACCCAACATTCTATACTCTATGGCACCATCTAGCTGCCCCCTTTAGCACTTAATAGTTTACATATTTAAATCATTTAAATTCTTTGTACTTCTCTGATGAAGGTAGATTACATAAATATAGTTTTATAACTTGAAAGTCTCTTATGGAAGTGATCCTGGGCTCTTAATAAGAATAACATCTGATGTTTGTCTAATATTTAATGGCTCACAAAGTGTTTTACCTACATTTTCTCATTTAAGCCTCATAGGAAATCTCTGAGGGAGGCAGCAGAGCACAGACTTGGCAAGTTATTGTCAAGTTACTTGTCCAAGTATCAGCCTCCACGGGTTCTGAGAAACTCGCCATCCCTAGAATTTGGTAACTCAGTGATTGATAGGATTTTTCAGCCATAACAGTATTTGAAGACCAGCTCCCAAAAGTTTTGAATTGCACTGTAATGGATCCTTGAAGTATTGCACTTTCAGTTGAATAGTCATCTTAAATGATCTTATTTTTACTTCATGTAAATAAGCAAACAGCAGATCTGTCTTATAGGATTACAGTGGAAATATTAATGCATAGCCTGGTTTTGATGATGATTCTTTGACAGATTTTCAGGTTACTTTATGCTAAATTCATTAACTCTCAATACAACAGGCTATAAAATAAATATAATACTGTATATACTCTTGGACTCAGTGATACCACTGCTAGAGCTATATTCAAAAAAGAGAAATGTAATTGCTGCATAGAACATCCTTTAATAATACCTGATATTTACATAATGCTTTACACTTTACAAAATATTATACAACATATACTGTCATTTTGTGTTCATAATTATTTTGTAAAGAAGGTAATGCATGTGGCACTGACTTCACTGTATAAAAGACAGAATCTAGATCCTTTTAGATAATGTTCTTCCCAGGACATTGTGGATTCACATCTTCATTGGATCCTGCTTATGTTGGTGATAAGTGGCACTAGCCCAGTTTGGAAACATAGAATTGTAGTCTGCTCTTCTCTATTCCTCCATCCCTGTATTATAGATAAGGAAATATATAGTCAAGTAAATAATATAGTAGAGTCTAGTTTCTTGCCCAATCTCATTTAGGTAATTCATGATAAAACTGGAACCAGACTTCAGCACATTTTTTGATTTCCATATTACTTTGTCCCCCTATAATTGGATATGGATAAAATTGCTTTCCAAATCACTTGAACAGTTGGGATTTTCATTCTCACTTTCTCAATTTCTAGTCCTCCCTTTTCTGAGTTCTGCTCTCTTATTATGGACTTGTAGAATCATAATCTGATGACCCCTTTAGATGCCACCTTTTTATAGTATTCTCAGCCCCCAGGATTGGACTATATTTAAACTACACATTTGTCCTATGTTTTAATATTCTCAGGAAAGGAGCATTTTTAGTGTTCTAATATTTTCAAAGAAGCCTCTATCCTCTCATAGAAAATGCATCATGTGAATTTCAAGGCTGTATGCTAGAATACCTGTTTTCAAAATCTGACACAATTAGTGACTGTTGTGTTACCTTGGCCTCATAACTTTAGAAGCAGAAAAAATGGGAAGAATGTTTTATCCATTTTCTGCTTTAATGTGAAAACTGGCATATATTTCTGAAAGTACAGAAAATTTAAGCTTAATAAATATGTTCTCTGTGCTTTGGAAAACAATTTGGCTACTATAATGCCTGTTTTACTCCTCAGATATTTCCCCTACAAGTGGGACCCGGCTAGGAGACTACTTTGTCTTACATCTTTCTCACCCTTTTCATGGAAGGTGATGGAATTACAGTAGTCATTATATGTGAAATGTAGATTGTATTTCATTTGTAGCTTTATGGAAACAACTACTTGCATTGAGCCATAGTGATTTTTATACTAATTGATGGGTTGTGGGTTGTTTTTGTAAGTTGACTTTATGGAAGTAAATGCTGGTATGTTTTCTGGTGACAATTAATTCTATTTTATCTTTCCTAGGACTGCAGAGATGATGTAGGTGGAGCTCAGAGTATTGGTATGCTAGGTATCTTGGTAAAGACTGGTATGTATGCCTGTCCTCCTGGGCATAGGGAAAAAAAAATTCATTGGATCCAAAAACTACCTGTCTGCAAAAATGGCAACACCTTCTGGAGAGGAGACCTTAGTTTTCCTTATGCCTCCAGTTGGAAGAAGTAAAGTGCTCTGAAGTTCCCAATAGGCAGAAACCTATAGAGGGAAGGCCTATATTCATGGCTATATTCATATTACGAGGAGCTTCATTGTAATGATAATTGTGAGATCTGCATTCACCCATGTACATATAGAATTCAAAACAAGTGGTTTCTGGACATCTCCAATGCCATCTGAGATGGATTAGATCAGTTCACCATTGGTTACCATGTTTTGTAATATATAGTGACAACATAATCTTTCCTTTAGTTCTTGTAGAGAGGGTGTGTGTGTGTGTTAAGATAAAGCCATCACATTTGGCATCTGGCCATTTAAGCAATCTAATATATAATATTCAGCATTCCTAATAAAATTTTCTCAAGCCTCTTTTTGCCTATTTTCAGTCTATTATAATTAGTAAAGAAAAGTTTGGGAAACAGTAAGAATTCAGATGCTTGAGACCAAAGTATCACAAATGTGTTGGTTTTTCAAATAGTTTTCCTCTGAAGAACATAATTGACTAAGAGCCATTTGTAGATGAAGAAGTTGGCAGTAGGTGAAGTCCAGTAATTTATCTTATAGCCTGTTGTATTGAGAATGCATTTAGCAGAAAGTAACCAGAAAATCTGTCAAAGAATTATCATCAAAGCCAGGCTAGGGATTAATGTTTCCACTGCCATCCTAGTTCCATGAAATGATAAAACCATTTAATGTGACTGTTCAACTGAAAGAAGATTTAAAATATACAATTCTTGAAACTCATACATAGACTCTAACAATTGCCCCTGTGGGGAAGCCACATTGGCCCCAGTGTGAGGAGAATGGGTTTTGGCCAAGAGGATGTTCATTCAGGGCATTGCATCTACATTCCAATATTCAGAATCCCTATTCTGCCAGGGAGTGAAAAATGTATAATATGCATTTTTGCTCTGCTGTTCACTAATCTAAGATTGACTTACAGATTATTCATAATAGTAGCCCCAGATCTTCTCCAAGGTCTTCCTATTTTATTCTGTTTGTTCATTTAAATTATTGTACCTTTCCAGCAACAGCAATCTTGCCTCCTCAGTGTCTCAATAGATGATCCTGGGATCCCATGATCCTGTAATTGAGGATTGACTGAAAGGGCCTGAAATAACATTATCACAGTTCTTCACTGGCCAGGTTCCAAAAGTGGGAAACCTAAGATTACCACATAATCTGAAATAAACTTTACTTGTGGATTTCTACAGAAGAGCTCAAAGATAAAGCCAACAAAGAAACAAAATACTCTTAAATGATTCCTCTTTTAGGATTTGAAGAAGCTTAACTCTTGCACATGAAAACTTGTAGATTTTATTTCCCCTGAGACAATTGGGGTTAAGTGACTTTCCCAGGGTCACACAACTAGAAAGTTAGGTATCTGAGAACAAATTTGAACTCGGGTCCTCCTGACTTCAGGGCTGGTGCTCTAACCACCGAGCCACCTAACTGCCCCTTGTTATAGATTCTTTTTTTTTTTTTTTTTTTGGCTGAGGCAATTGGGGTTGAGTGACTTGCCCAGGGTCACACAGCTGTTCGGTGTCTGAGACCACATTTGAACTCAGGTCCTCCTGACTTCAGGGCTGGTGCTCTATCCACTGCGCCACCTAGCTGCCTCTCTTGTTATAGATTCTTAAGAGCTGTAGGAAAACTCAGGAATCATTTAGCTCAAACCATACTTGAAAAGAATTGTAATGAACTACACCTTATCAACCAAAGGCTTCCTAGACTTTGCTGGAAAACTTCAATGAGAGAGAACCCACTACTTCCCCCAGTAGTCCATCTTGCTTTGGGATATTTCTGATTGTTAAAAAATTCTAATCTTTAGAACATGAATCCTAATATAGTTTTTCTTCCCCTCCCCATCTCTGTCTACCCCCTCTCTTCTGTTTCCCTTTGTCTTTCTCTTTTCCCTGCCCCCCCCCATTTCTCTGTCTCTCCTCTCACTCTCAATTTTATACTCTCCCAGTCTGTCACTATATCATAGTGATTCTAAAACAGCAGGGAATTATGGGATAATGTAGTAGGTTGGGAAGTGAGAACAAGTAGAATAGGTAACAATTCATATATTTATATGCAGTCTCTCATCCCATAATCCTAGGCAGGTAGTTCAAAAATGATTTCCATTTTTTCAAATGAGAAAACAGTGATTGTGACTTTTCTTGATTCCAATTTAAAGATATTCATTTTTTCATCCCTGTTTTTTTTAATCTCTGTTTTTAAAGTAAATAGGGGGACAGAGGAGGATTTTTGCAGTGACAAATTTGAAATTGCCATAAAACAATACAGTAGAATTGTCATTGGGCAGTTCCTATGGTTCTGAGAATGTTGAATGTGAGGTTTGTTTGAACTATTTCTTAGTCTCATCAAAGCTTTTGCAGGAGATGGTTACCTTCTGGTTCTCCAGTGACTGGGATGGAGGGGAGGGGAAGTTCTAGGACGACCCAGGTGCTCTAGGACCAGGATTAATTTAACATCCAAAGCAAATGCCTTTGTTTGCTCTGTTTACTTTCATTTCAGGGAAATATCGAACAGCAGATGAAGAGAAAATTAATCCAGCTCCTTACTTAACCTGTGAGAGTTTCCCACATGCTGTGGACCACATCCTACAACATTTACTTTAAGAGACGATGACAACATGAACCAACTTGAAATATAACTTTATTTCCGAGAATGCATCTTTCTTTGGAAACTCATTGGACCAGAATGCATAGAAGCAGGAGGGAAAAATCTAGAACTTTAGCCAGTTATTATGCCTTACTAATCCCCTTTGGTTTTTGGGTTGGGTTTTTTGTTTTGTTTTTTGTTTGTTTGTTTGTTTGTTTTTTTTGGTGAACATGTTAAAACCTGAAAAACAAAAGCTGAAATCTTATGCCATTCCTTTTAAAATATTCATCAGGTTGGCAGTCTTTAGAAAGAAAATTCACCATAGGAATGGTGTTCTGCTTATCTTAACAATTACTCTGGGAGGGGATAGTATTCAGCGTGTGAATAAAGTTGACTCAGTTTTTCAAATTATAAAACAATGTGTTAAAAGCCTATAGTTTTAGTATTTTATGTAGATTTAGTATTGATTGTAACTGAAATCCATCAAATATTTGAAGCAAATGAAACATGTAGAAAGTAAAATGAATTATCCCTTAGACCAAGCAATCAAGTAAATTTGCTTTAACAGATGATGAAAACTAGATTATCTGGTGTATTATTCCCATCATGGGTGACTTTTTTTTCTCTTCATTAGCCAGAAATGACTAATTTAAATTTAGAGCCTGATTTTAATTTAAAATAATATTACCATTAATAACCTATTCATTGCAGATACCTATTATGCTGTGTAACAGTTGTTTTGGAAATTTTATGTAAAATTAAAACTATCAGTATTTTACAGATGTTTTAATTAGACATTGTTATTAACAGGAACAGTGCAGAAACTAAAATCAAGCCTTTAATGTCTTATAGACCATGCATTTTTGAAGTTACTGTCCACTAGGGTCCTATTAACTGTACATTTGTAAGATTTCATTATTTTTCCCTCTAACACTATGGGAAAAATCTTTTAGAAGCTACTGGGACATATTCAAGCTTTTATGTACTTGGTTAGTACAGCTGTAAAATGAAATCCTGTCATTTAGCATGGATCATTCTTCTCATGTTAAATCCACCAAAATGAAGGGGCCTAAACTGGTAATGATTTTCCTTGCACATTTGCATACTGTGATAATCCCAGTCCTTTGCTGTTGTTGTACAGGCCTCTTGGGCATTAAATTATTAGAATGTAATTGTACATCATCATAGCATTCACCTTATTGAAACTCATTGGTGTTAATGAGCTGTGTGTTGGTACTTCATTGAGTGTAGTTTTGGAAAAGGCTGTGTTGAAGTGGTCATTGTCTCTCCCTTTGGTCCTTTTCCTAAGCCACCAAACACTGTGAA
Organism: Myrmecobius fasciatus; assembly: GCA_023553655.1. Classification (NCBI taxonomy): domain Eukaryota; kingdom Metazoa; phylum Chordata; class Mammalia; order Dasyuromorphia; family Myrmecobiidae; genus Myrmecobius; species Myrmecobius fasciatus. The sequence goes on along the minus strand of JAJPUD010005663.1, from coordinate 103,724 downwards.
TAACACACAGACCATAGAAGGCACGAGTTCAAAAAGCATATGATAGGGACACAGACAAATCAGAGCTGCCTAGATCTTCCTCTGTGTTTTTGGAAATACCGTTGTTTTTCTTGCCTTCTTAGTAGTGGAATAGCAAGGGAATTTGGAAATGAAAATAAAATAAAATTGAACTAAAATAAAAATGGATGAACAATAATTAATTCTTTTGTTTGTTTTCAGCTTTGGGCCTTCTTACAAAACTTAAACTCCTAGGGCTTCTACAGTAGAGAATTACTCATATTCATAGGCTGAGCACTAAATGAAATTCACTAAAAATCCTGCCTCTGGCAACAAACTGCACTTCAACATTAACATCTGTTTGCATAGGGTGTTCTTTGGGCTCCACTTTGCATATCAAAAGTTGGGAGCCATTTGTAAAATATTACCTGGGGATCCCTTGCCGCCCATATAGAATCAGGGTAGGAAAGAACCTCTGAGGGCTTGGAGATCCATGCCTAAATAAGAACCCTCTGAGAAGAGTCACTGGGCCTGGAATAGCTATTTGCCATAGCTAATTGGTAAGGATTCTGTCCACATCAGGCCTCTTTCTACTTCCAAAGGTAAAACCGAACAAGCCGAGTCCCTCCTACCTTTGAAAACCTGAATGTCTGCTGCAAGTCTCCCCGCAACTTTTCACGTTTTCAGGCCCCCTTCACTTCTGTAGGTGCTGACGGAGAAAGGCCTGCTGCCCCCCAAAGATTACAATCTGAGTGCCTTCATGAAGCTCATTTCATTTCATAAAGACCAATCCTACTTCTGAATACTGCGAAATTCACCTTACTACCCCGTTAAGTCTTCTGTACCATGTTGCAATTGGATGTCAGTGAGAACACCAAGAGGATGGAGAAGCATCATAATACAGTGGAAAGTGCACTGCCTTTAGAATACGAACTGAGGTTTTCTTGGCAGAGATACTGGAGGGCTTTGCCATTTCCTTCTCTAGCTCATTTGACAAACATGGAAACTGAGGCAGACAGGGTTAAGTGACTTGTCCAGGGTCACTGAGCCTGGTCTTGAACTCAGGTCCTCCTATCTCTAGGACCAGCAATGTGTCATCTAGCTGCCTATTGGTAGTTTTAATAAATTATTCAGGATTAGGATCCAGGACCTGTACTGCCAAATCAAGTGTTGTCCATTGTACCATGCTGCTTTTCCAATAACAGACATTTATACTATTGGATCCTTAGGACAGCCATTCTCCCATCAGTTAGGTCAGAGGTTAAAGTGACTTGTCCATACCATTAATATATTTAATAGTCTAAATTCTCTCCTACAATACACTTGCATAGATAAGAAATTCTTGGTAGGGGCATCATATATAACACTGGGAGTGGGAGAAGATGATGGTTACCTTAAAAAATATCTTGCCTATCATGACACGTTATTACCTATCCAAAACATCCAAATACCAACATTCAAGGGGAAAAGGTGCTTTTGTGATCTAAATTCCTATGATAAAACTCACATTTACTCATAATCATAGGCATTCAGTGTTGGGGCTATAAGGGTCATAGTGGTTCATCTAGACCCTGGGTTCTTAATCTGGGATCCACAGAACTCCCAAGGGGTCTGTGTAAAAATTTCAGAGGGTCTGTGAAGTTGATGGAGGTAAAATTTGTTTTTTACTGAGATCTGGCTTCCATTGGTATGTACTGCATTTTATGTTTAAAACATTCTGAGTAGGAATCCATGACACAAAAAAAGGCTAAGAACCTGTGATCTAATCCAACTCCCTTATTTTATTAATAAAAAAAATAATCCCAGAGAGGATAGTGATTCACTATAGTAATAAAGCCAGAAGTAAAACCTGGATCTAAGTTCAGTGCCCTTTGTACACATAATCTCAAGTCTAATAAACACAATGATAATTCACTTTGTAATTTACAAAGTGTTTTTTTTCACATCATCCCATGAGGCAGACAGTCCTACAGTTATCTCATTTTGCAGATAAGGAATGAGGTACAGAGATTGATTTGCTCCAAGTTACCCAAATAATTAATGACAAAGCTGAAGCTCAAACCCAGATTCTCTGGATTTACTGTTGTTTCTCCTACATCACACATATCCTCAACTTCAATGAAGTTTAGAAGTCTTTCAGGGTAGGTATGATCCTAGGTTTGAGAATTATGCCCCCAAATATGTTTAATCTTGTATCCAATTGACTGCCATTTTAGGCAGAGACCAGGGAGAGGAGGGAGAACATCCCAAAAGAAATGGTCCCCAGACTTTGCTTGAAGTCTCTGGTGTTCTGGAGACCTGTCTCTAAAAAAACAGCCCATCCCTATTTGGGGTAGCCCTAATTGTTACGGGAGGACTCCCTACATCAAGCTTCTGCCCTTCTACAAATTCTCCCCATTGCTCCTAGTTTAGCCCTATCAATCTATTTTCCCCACACAATAAGACTTATAGATATTTAAAGATATTTGCCCTGCCCCACATGTGCAAGAATGTTTGTGGCAGCTCTTTTTGTGGTGGCAAGAAACTGGAAACTGAGGAGATGCCCATCAACTGGAGAATGGCTGAATAAATTATGGTATGTGAATGTTATGGAATATTATTGCTCTGTAAGAAATGACCAGCAGGACGATTTCAGAGAGGCCTGGAGAGACTTGCATGAACTGATGCTGAGTGAGATGAGCAGAACCAGGAGATCGTTATACACCGCAACAACAGTACTATATGAGGATCAGTTCTAAGGGACATGACTCTCTTCAACAATGAAATGCTTCAAACCCGTTCCAATTGTTCAGTGAAGAAGGCCATATACACCCAGAGAGAGGGGTGTGAAATGTGGACCACAACATAACATCTTCATGTTCTCTATTGATGTCTGCTTGCATTGAATTTCCTTTATCGGATTATTCTCTCTTATAGATACAATTTCTCCGGCACAAAAAAAATGATGTGTGGCAATAACTATACATATATTCGATTTAAGTATTCTAACATAATTATCATGTAATGGATATCCTGCTATCTAGGGGAGGGGTGGGGAGTAGGGGGGAAAAATTTGTAACAAAAAGCTTTGTAAGGGTTAATGTTTAGGAATTACCCATACATATGTTTTGCAAATAAAAAGTATTAATAAAAAATAAAAAAATAAAAATAAAAAAAGATATTTGCCCTGTCTTCCTAACTCCTGTTCTTTAGGTTATACATCTTCAATGACCATAGGAAATGATCCCTTCCTTTCCTGGTCCCCTTTAACTTATCAGTATTTTACCTAAAAAGTGAACCGAATCGACTATTCCATACATATGGAATGGCTACTTAGGTGACAAACCAAAAATTCAAACATAAATCCTCTTTCTCCAAAGCCTTTTCAAAACTTGCAACTCCATCTCAGTCACACAGAGAGATGGTCAAACGTTTTATCTTGTCATCATCTATGACTCTTCTGCTTCCATGTTCAAGAAATATGAAATTCAACACTCAGAATAACTTTTTATCATTTCACCTTTCCCTGTGCCTTATGACCCTGGTCTTCATGTTCCCTCTGACTTCCTTTCTTTCAGTTCTTTCCCAGGTCATCAACCCTACAAACACTTTGCCCCTTTTCTAATTGCTAAATCTCACAGCCTTTTCCCAGTTCTCCCCCTTCTTGACTTCTCAGAAGTATGGGATCCCACTGACCACCATTTCTTCTTGGGTGCTCTTTCTCTGGGTTTTGGTGATGCAGTTCTCTGACTTTATTCTGAACACTCAATGTCTTTTGCTAGATATTCATCCATATCATGCCCACTCACTGGGGGTATCCCCCTACTCTTGGGCCCTTTTCTCTATATATCCAATCTCATTTAGTGATTTAATCAGCCCCTATGGGTTCAGTGATAACTTCCATGCAAATAATCCCCATATTATATACCTAGCCAGAGTATATCTCCTGAACTCCAGTCCATATCAATCAATAAACAGTTATTAATTACCTACTATGTGGCAGGCAAAATATGCTAAGCTCTGGGGACACAGAGGTAAAAGACAATTCTGGCCCTCAAGAAGCTAACAGGAAAGACCACAAGCAAATATGTACAAACTACAGGAAAAACAGAAAATTATTTTAAAAGGAAAGACTAAAATTAAGAAGGTATTCAATGAGACTTACATGAACTGATGCTAAGTGAAATAAGCAGAGCCAGGAAATCATTGTACATGGCAACAACATGATTATATGATGATCAATGAGGTAATTCAAGTCAGTTCCAATGGACTTGTGATGGAGAGAGCCATCTATACCCAGAGAGAGGGCTGTGGGAACTGAGTTCACAACATAGCATTTTCACTCTTTATGTTGTGGTTTGCTTGCATTTTATTTTCTTTCCCATTTTTTTTCTTTTTGACTTGATTTTTCTTGTGCAGCACATCAAATGTGGAAATATGCATAGAGGAATTGCACATGTTTAACATATATTGGATTACTTGCCAACTAGGAGAGGAAGTAGGGGGAAGGGAGGGAAGAAATTAGAACACAGGATTTTGTAGGGGTGAATGTCAAAAATTATCCATGTATATATTTTGAAAATAAAAAACTTTAATAATAAAAACATATCTTGGTTAGAAGGGAAGCAATAAAATGGGAAAGCATTTTTACATTCAAAGGTTCTGATAACAAGTCCTCATTTCTAAAGCATATAGAGAATTGACTCAAATATGTAAGAATTCAAGCCATTCTCCAATTGATAAATGGTCAAAAGATGTGAACAATTTTCTATTCATATGAAAAGTTGCTCCAAATCACTATTTATCAGAGAAATGCAAATTAAGACAACTCTGAGGTACCACTACACACCTGTCAGATTGGCTAAGATGACAGGAAAAGATAATGACGAATGTTGGAGGGGATGTGGGAAAACTGGGACACTGATACATTGTTGGTGGAGCTGTGAAAGGATCCAACCATTCTGGAGAGCAATTTGGAGCTATGCTCAAAAAGTTATCAAACTGTGCATGCCCTTTGACCCAGCAGTGTTTCTACTGGGCCTATATCCCAAAGAGATTTTAAAGGAGGGAAAGGGAACCACATGTGCAAGAATGTTTGTGGCAGCCCTTTTTGTAGTGGCAAGAAACTGGAAACTGAATGAATGCCCATCAATTGGAGAATGGCTGAATAAATTATGGTATATGAATGTTATGGAATATTATTGCTCTGTAAGAAACAACCAACAGGGCAATTTCAGAGAAGCCTGAAGAGATTTACATGAACTGATGCTGAGTGAGATCATTATACAAGGCAACAACAATATTACATGATGATCAATTCTGATGGACATGGCTCTCTGCAACAATGATGTGATTCAAACCAGTTCCTATTGTTCAGTGATGAAGATAGTCATATACACCCAGAGAGAGGCCTGAGGGAACTGAGTATGGACCACAACAGTTTAACGCTTTCGGTGAATATCTGCTTATATTTTGTTTTCCTTCTTAGAGTGTTTTTTGTTTTTTGTTTTTTGGTTTTTTTTTGTCTTTCTAGATCTGATGTTTCTTGTGCAGTAAGATAACTGTATAGATACGTATACATATATTGGATTTGTCATATAATTTAACATATTTAACATGTATTAGACTACCTGTCATCTAGAGGTGGGGGTGTGGAAAGGAGGGGAAAATTTTGGAACAAAAAAAAATGTTTTGCAAAGGTCAATGTAGAAAAATCACTCATGTTCTGTAAATAAAAAAGTTTTTAATAAAAAATTAAAAAAAAGATTGGAGGTCAGCAGAGAAATTAGGGCAGGATGGGTAGATTTGAGAATCATCAACAGAATAGTAATTAAATGTATGAGAAGATGACCCAGGAAAGAGCCCTCTGGGACACCTGCAGTTAGAGATGTTTGAGGATCCAGCAAAGGAGACCCAGGAGTGATATGCTAGGAGGAGATCTGGAGAGAATGGTGTTCCAAAAACAGAGAGAGAAGAAATTATCGAGGAGAAGAGTGAAAGACTCTAGAGAAATCAAAAACAGGACTAAGAAAAGCCCAGAGGATCTGACAATTAAAAAAGCACTGGTAACTTTGGAGAGAAAAGTTCCATGGAATGATAAGGCAGACGCCAGATTTTAAGGGGTTAAGAAAGTGAGTGAGAGGAGAAAAATTGGAGGCACCTATCATAGACAGCCTTTGTAGGAAGTTTGATCATAATGGGCACAAGAGATATATGATGATAGTTAGCAGAGATGGAAAGATTACATGACAGCATGATAATTGTGGAAATACGTATAGAAGAACTGCACATGTTTAACATATATTGGATCCCTTGCCATCTAAGGGAAAGGAAGGGAAGGAGAAAAAAAATGGTCACAAGGTTTGGCAAGAGTGAATGTTGAAGGGGCAGCTAGGTGGCGCAGTGGATAGAGCACCAGCCCTGAAGTCAGGAGGACCTGAGTTCAAATGTGACCTCAGACACTTAACATTCCCTAGCTGTGTGACCCTGGGCAAGTCACTTAACCTCAATTGCCTCAGGGAAAAAAAGAGTGAATGTTGAAAACTATGCATATGTTTAACATATATTGGATTTCTTGCCCTCTAAAGGAGGGAGTTAGGGAGAAGGGAGGAAGGAAAAAAAATGGAACACAAGGTTTGGCAAGGGTAAATGCTGAAAACTATGCATATGGTTTGAAAATAAAAAGCTTTAAAAAAGGATTATATGAAGTTTTTTTTTCAGATTAAGAGAGACATGGCCATGATTACAGGCAGAAGGGAAGGAATCATGAAAAGAAGTGAATAAGTGAGATGACAGAGGGGACAATCTCTTAGGAGGGGATGCAGGTGGAAGGGTGGGCCTTGATAAAGAGGAAGGTCCCCTATGTGTCAGATAGGTGAAAGAAGAGATACTGGCAGAAGGCATCTGAGGGATGTAAGATGGAGAGGAGGGAAAAAGAGGGAGCTGATGGCAAATAGCCTCAATTATTTTTTGTAAAATAATAATAATAATGATGATGATGATGATGAGCAAGGTTCTCAGCTCAGGGGTCGGGGAAAGGAAAGGTTTGGAAGAGCTGCTGTGGACAGTGGGGCAGTGATACGTTAGTTTGAGGTTTGCTCAGCAGCAGGAAAGGCCCAGTTGAGGTTGCATAACAAAATTTAGAGTGGACAGAGCAGTTATGTGATTTTCTCCATCCACATCCAGCAGCACATGGACAGGGGCTAAGGCAGAGAGTAGTGAGTTGGTTCATCTATGTGTCAAGGTGGTGGTTAGTGCAGGGGAGATGGCCTGGCCTGTGAGAGAATTAAGTGGCTAAGGGGCTGACGGCTGTCACCAAAAGCTTCTGGGCATCCCGACCTATATGTGACTAAAGTATTTCAAATTCTCCCCGTCCACCTTGCCTTCAGGACGTTCCTGTCCTCCATCAGCCAGGCTTAAACCCGTAAGTCATCTGTAACTGACCCCACATTTCCAGTTGGTTGTTATTTCTACCTCCTCCACATCTCTCACCAATGTCTCCTCCTCACCCAGACGGCCACCGCAGTGAAGGCCCTCATCTCGCCTCTGGCCTGGGCGAGGGCCCCAGCTTTCTAATTTTCCTCCCTGCCTCAAGTCTCTCTCCTTGGCGGCTTGGGTTGGAATGGAGAGTTGTGATTTCCTAAAACGGGCTACTTACCTTATCATCCCCTTCCCCTCAATAAATTTCAGTGATTCCCTGTTACCTCCAGGACCACTATAAAGCCCTCTTCTAGATTTAAAGTTCACTCCACTCTGCCCATTCTACAGCCCACTTACGCTGGCTTTTTTTGGTCAGTTCTGGGACAACACCATTCCAGCTCTTGACTCAGTGCCTCATCACTAGTTGTATCTCTCCTTCCTTCCTCCTTGCTTCTCTGGCTTCCTTTAAGGTTCAGCTCAATTGCCACCTTCTGCTATAAGCGTTTCCCTCCCTCCTTCCTTGCTCCCACTCCTCTTCTACCCAGTCTGGTATACTCTGTGTGGATATATATATTTTATGTATATAATTATTTACATAATGTCTTCCCCACTAGAATGGGAGTTTTTTGAGGGCAGGGATAATGTTTTTGCCTTTATTTGCATCCCCAAAGTTTAGCAGTGCCCAGAATATTTTAAACATTTAATTAAATGTTGGCTGACTCTTTTAGTCTTCTTTTTCTTTTCAGTCATTAAAATGTCAACTGCCAAATGAGCTCTCAGACTCAGCTTTCAGCAGGATCCTCCCAAGATCATCTGCGTGGTACCAACATAACTTTTTAATTTGACCTTTTTCTCCTCAAAAGAAGATAATGGATCATTCTTAAAAGACACTTTAAAATGTGGGTGTATAACCGAAATTAGATTGCTTCCCATCTTGGGAAATGGGGATGAGAGTAGGAAAAAAATTTGGAACTCAAAATCTTTCAAAAAATGAATGCTGAAAATGGTCTTTACACATAATTGGAAAAAATAAAATACTACTAAATAAATAATTTTTTAAAGAGAAAACTAATGTGGGAAATATCTTTACACATAATTGGAAAAAATAAAATACTACTAAATAAATAATTTTTAAAGAGAAAACTAATGTGGGAAATTGTTCATAAAAGTTTTATGCAAAGAAATTGAGAAAACATCTCCATTGTATTGTAGAAGATAAACAATATTACACACATATAATTGGATTTCACAATATCTTCTTATTTATCATATAAAATGTAAAAGGCATCTCAGATTTCCAATGAAAATGCACTAAACTCAAGTTTTCTGAAATAAGACTTTTTCCAACAACTGAATGAATTCTTTTCCCTTCTAGATTCCCACTTATAAAACTGGTAGTGATATCCCTTGAAATCTATGATGTCGCCTGTGGATGATGGGGAAGGGGTAAGGGTAAATTCAGACAGATTCATAGTCACTTTGCCAGGCTGAATATTTCTGAATCAAATTCTTGACAGAAGGTTTGGTGTGAGCCATTACATCCAGAAAGTCTGCGGTAGTCACGGTGTCCAGCCGGATGGCATGTAAATTGCTGTTCTCTAGATAAAAACAACAATAATCGACCTGATGTTGATCAATGCTGTCGAAATGCTAATAGGCCTTCTATCAATGTGATGCATACATAATGTAGCACACTTAATGGTTAATGCAGCAAAGCACAGAGTAGAGAGAAGGAGATTCTTAATGTGAGATTGAGTCTAGCCTCTGAAATCCCGACCCAAAGGTGACCTAAATGTAGCTTTATCGAAACATTATGTAATATTTATACAGTGCCTTAAATGGACAGCTCAATGTGAAAGGGAGTTTTTGGAAGAAACAGATCTCTGGGCCTTCGGGTGCTTATCATTTAAAAGCAAGCACGATCCCAAACAAGATACTAAAAAAGGTGGAGGGAGCCCGGAGCCCCCAGACCTGTTAACCAGGCCCATGTTGCAAGTCTAGGCCAGGCCCAGGGATCAGGCTCCACCTGCTGGTGGGTGTTAGACTAAGAAACATAAAAACAGCTATTGTCTTCATCAAGCTTCTTCTCATCTACCTGATTGGAGATTTTCAAGTGCATTAAAGATTTTTCTCACAGGTCGCATGGCTGCCTCCTTGCAGATGAGTTTGATGTCTGAGCCAGAGTAGCCCTCAGTCTCCTGAAGCAACAACAAAATAAGCCATTAGTTTGCTGGTAATATATTAGTCCATTTTCCTGAATGTTCTCTATTATGTATATTGAATGGTCCCTGATTTTCCTTTTGTTTATACTTTGTATGTACTTGGAGAGCTCCTGCTCTGATACTACCGAGCACTTTCCAAAGGTCTGCAAGAGATTACCACAGTTTGATAAGTGGATGATTAGAGCATTAAACAACTTCCTACCATCTCAAGAGATTTTGTGTTACCCTTACTGGTGGCATGAATTGCCCGTAAAACTTAGAAGAAAGTGAGGATCCTAAATCTAATGTGCTGTAGCTACTAAGCTTCTTATTCCACATAAAACTCTGGTCGACAGGAATTAATACACAAGTAAGGCTCGTCGCTGGTGCTCTCCAAACCTGCAGAAGAGACCCCATTACCCCCATCTCTGTTGGTGAAATCCTTCTTCAAGGTCCAGCAGGGTGCCATCTCTTCCATGACATTTCCCTTGCCCCTCACAGGAAATTTTGTGAGGAGAATGTCCTCCAGTCAGTTAATGTACAAACATTTATTAGGCACTTACCACATGCCAGGCACTACCCTAAGGGTTGAAAATACAAAGAAAGGGAGAGATGACAGGAAAACAAGTACGTACAAATGAAATAAATATAGGATAAATTAAAGATAATCTTAGAGGAGAGGCCCTACAATTAAGGAAAAATGCCAAAAGGTAGGCTTGGTTGATCTGAGGACAAAGATATGAGGAACAACCAGTAAAAATGCTGAGTCTGGAGATGGAGTGACCTGCAGGAGGCCAGTGCCATTAATCGTGGAGGGGAGTGAGGCATAAGAATAATGGAAATATAGAAAGGGGCCAGGCTATACATGGGTCTAGGAACCAAACAAAGGATTCTATATTTCATTCTGGAAGTAACAGGCAGCTCACGGGAGCCAAATGAATAGAGAGGTGACACAATCAGACATGTGCCCAAGGCCTGACAGCTGAGTGGGAGACGTTTGGACTGGAGTGAGGAGATACTTGTGACAGAGAAGCCCACCGGCGGGCTACTGTGATAGCTCAGTGAGGTGGAGGGCCTGCACGAGGGGATCAGGGTCCCAGGAGGGAAGGACAGGACAGGCGGGTGAATGGAAGGTGAAAGACTGAGATGAGGAGGTAATTTTGCTTCAAGCCTGGGTGACCGGGACAATGGGGGTACTCTTCACCAGTTAGAAAGGTGAGAGGCTGGGAGGTCAGTTTGGACATGTTGAATTTACGATATCGATGGACCAGTCAGCTCAATAAATCCAATAGTCAGATGTCGAGACAAGGAAGGAGAGAGGTTAGGGCCAAATAGATCTGAGAATCATCTCCAAGTCATCTGGGCTATCCCTACTTCTCATGGGCCCCGGGCTATGCCAGGAGCTGCACCTGTAGCATGAGGATCAGACCTCTTCCTCATACCCAAATCTGAAGGGGAATCAAAAATGGAAGAGATCCTTGCCCCTCCCCAAATAAACAAAATCATGCTTTCCCTTTGATTTAAACTCCCTGCAACTGGAAGGAATTATCTCCCAGCCTTCCACCTAGAACCAAAACTCCTCAGAGATGGCAATACTGGTTCTACTTTAATATTTTCCCCGCCTTATTCTTCAAACTTTAACTGGCTCCACTGGCAAGATCCTGGCCAAGACAACCTTGTTTACTTAAGCTTCTGGGGGGCCAGCCTTATTTCCTTCAACTCTGAGCTAGGCCTTGGTGGTTTTGTGCAAGGGATGGGGGAGCTGGCTGTCACCTGGCCCAGCAGGCCATACTCCAGTTCAGCGTGGAGCTCGACGCCACCGCTGTTGCTCACAGCAGGCAGCCAATGGCGGATCATGGCTTGTCTTGCCTCCTTGCTGGGGAGATCCACCAGAATCCTCTTCTCCAGGCGGCGTAACATAGCACAGTCTAATTCCCTGGAACACATCAGAAACAAGTGAGATGGGTGGAAGTGGAAGTGTCTTAGCCAGATATTTTATCTTAAAGGTGATCTAATACTACTACTCCCTTGGAGGAAGTTACTTTGTATGTGAACAATTATTAAACATCTCTGTGGGGTGAGCAATATAATACTTATTTTCAGGCTGACTGGGAAGAAAGAATTTGTTATACATAGCAATACCAGACCTAAAACTTCATTATAAAGCAGCAGCCATCAAAACTATTTGGAACTGGCTAAGAAATAGAGTGGAAGATCAGTGCAATAGATTAGATACACACGACACAATAATCAATGGCTATAGCAACCTAGTATTTGATAAATCCCCAAATCCTAGCTTCTGAGATAAGAATTCACTATTTCACAAAAATTGCTGGGAGAACTGGAAAATAATATCAGAAACTCAGCATAGACCTACATCTTACACCCCATACCAAAATAAGGTCAAAATGGGCACATGATTTGGGCATAAAGGGTGATACCATAAGCAAATTAGGAGAACAAGGGATAATTTACCTATCAGATTTTTGAAGAAGGGAAGAATTTATGTCCAAAGAAGAACTAGAGAATATTATGAAATGCAAAATGGATAACTTTGATTACATTAAATTAAATTAAAAGGTTTTTGAGCAAACAAAACCAACAGAAACAAGATTAAAAGGGAAGTACAACCCTAGGAAAAAGTTTTTACAGCCAGTGTTTCTGATAAAGATCTCATTTCTAAAATATATAAAGAAATGTGTCAAATTTATAAGATACAAGTCATTCCCCAATTGATAAATGGTCAAAGGATATGAACAGACAATTTTCAGATGATGAAATTGAAGCCATCTATAGTCATGAAAAAAGCTCTAAATAAGTACTCATTAGAGAAAGACAAATTAAAACAACTCTAAGGTACCAACTCACACCTCTCAGATTGGCTAAGATGACAGGAAAAAATAACGATAAATATTGGAGGGGATGTGGGAAAATTGGAACACTAATACATAGTTGGTGGAGTTGTGAATGAAATGATACGACCATTCTGGAAAGCAATCTGGATCTATGTCCAAAAGGTTATAAAGCTGTACATATCCTTTGACCCAGCAGTGTCACTACTGAGTCTATGTCCCAAGGAAATCATAAAGGAAGGAAAAGGACTAACGTGTACAAAAATGTTTGTAGCAGCTCTTTTTGTGGAAGCAAAGAATTGGAAAATGAGGAGATGCCCATCAATTGGGGAATGGCTGAACAAATTGTGCTACATGAAGATAATGGAATATTATTGTCCTACAAAAAATTGATGAACCAACTGATTATAGAAAGGCCTGGAAATGCTTGATGCTGAATGAAACAAGCAGAACCAGGAACACAGTGTACATAGTAACAGCAAGAATGTGTGATGATCAACTATGAAAGACTTGGTTCTTCTCAATGGTTCAGTGACCCTAAAGCAATACCAATAAACTTTGGATAGAAAATGCCATCTGCATCCAGAAAAAAAACCCCAAAACTATGGAAACTGAAGGTAAATCAACACATGCTATATCACTTCTGTTTTTCTGGGTTTTTTTTCTCTACCATGATTTTTCACTTTTGTTGTGCTTTTCCTCTCCCAACATGATTCATAAAGCAATGTGTATTAAAAATAAATAAAATACCATTCAACCCCCAATTGCCTCAGCAAAATAAATAAAATAAAAATAAAACAGAATTTGTTATATATATACATCTATAGCTTCACATAAATATATATACACATGTATTTATACGCATGTGTGTATATGTGTTGTGTGTTTGTGTACAATGCTATTAAGATAATCTGAGGTATCATTCAATGAGGGCTAAGCAAAGCTATGGATAAGACTCCAAACTGAATACACTAGCATTTCTACTATAGTGATGATGCCTTCTTTCAGTCAGAATCTGGTGAATTATTCCTGAAAATAACTTTAGGACTTTGGGAAACTGAATTGTCATTTCAATCCTTGACAAACTCTTCAGTGAATGAGAAAGCACTAGATTTGGAACCTGAGGACTTGGTTTCAAAACCTATTTCTGCTCCTTGTTAGTTGCGTAGTCTTGACCAAGTCACTTCTCAGGGTCTCAGTTTCCTCATCGGTAAAATGAATGGCTTAGATGATTTCTAAGGAGGTGACTAGGTGGTAGAGTGGTTAAGAGCACTAGACTCTGAGTCAGGAAGATCCACGTTACAAATATTCCTTCAGATACTTGCAGTTGTATGACTCTAGGCAAATTATTTAACATCTTTCAGCTTCGGTTTCCTCATTGGTAAAATAAGGTTATTAATCCCAACTGCCCCCACAGGAGTGTTATGAAGATCAAATGAGATAACATATGTACAGCACTTTGGAAACTTTAAAGCAATATGTAAATGTTATTGCTAGTATAAAAAGTTCTTTATTGTTATAAATGTTAGGTTACTATAAACTGCTATACTGCTGAACTTTGCTAGTGGCCTCTAAAAGTTTAATGCCTCCCTAATGAATCCAGCATAAATACAGATTTTTAACCTGTGCTTTTCCTGAAATGTAGCTCATGTATTTTGCAATTTTTAGTGTGCCAATACATCTTTTGAAGTGTACATCTGCATAACCCTGGTCCGTTTTTCACTGTGAGTTCCTGAAGGGCAGGAACTACCTGTTATTTTTCTTGTATGGTGCATGGGGACTCAATGTTATTTAATGATGATGATTAATTCAGTGAAAAAATATTTCTTGATAAGGACACTGATGGTTCTTTACCTCTACCTCCAAAAGAGGAAGAAATATTTTGAAAGTAAAACACTACTATCAAAAGGAAACTCCTAGCAATTTGGAGCTATGCTCAAAAAGTTGTCAAACTGTGCATACCCTTTGACCCAGCAGTGTTTCTACTGGGCCTATATCCCAAAGAGATCTTAGAGGAGGGAAAGGGACCCACCTGTGCAAGAATGTTTGTGGCAGCCCTTTTTGTAGTGGCTAGAAACTGGAAACTGAAGGGATGCCCATCAATTGGAGAGTGGCTGAATAAATTATTGTATATGAATATTATGAAATATTATTGCTCTGTAGGAAACGACCAGCAGGACGATTTCAGAGAGGCCTGGAGGGACTTGCATGAACTGATGCTGAGTGAAACGAGCAGAACCAGGAGATCATCATACACAGCAACAACAGTATTACATGATGATCAATTCTGATGGACATGGCTCTCTGCAACAAAGAATTGTCTCAAACCAGTTCCAATTGTTCACTGAAGAAAACCATATACACCCAGAGAGAGGGAAATGAAATATGGACCACAACGTAACATTTTCATGATCTCTATTGACATTTGCTTGCATTGTGTTGCCTTTCTCTGATTCTTTTTTTTTCTTGTAGATAGGATTTTTCTTGCATAACTTCTCAAGCATTTCAACATTATTAACATGTAGTGGACTTCCTGCCATCTAGGGGAGGGGAGGGGACTGGGGGTAAAATTTGTAATGGAAAGCTTTGTAAAGATCATTGTTGGGGAACTACCCATACATATGTTATACAAATAAAAAGCTTTAATAAAAAAAAAAGGAAACTCCTTAAAGTAATCCCTACAGGAAATTGTTATATTTTTGTAAACAAAAAACAAAGGCTGTTCCACATTCCAGATACTCCCAACGGCATCCTGAGGTCCATGCTATTGAACCAAATAAAGTCAGAAATTAGCTGTAGTTGGTATAGCCTTCACTGCTACCTCAAAGTCTATCACAGGTGCTGGTTTTGTCTGGTCCCTATGTGGCACAGCCTACTGAACTAAAATAAGTAAATAATAAAGGTTTTATACAACTGTAGATAGGGTAATCGCACCAAGCCTTCACCAGCCATTCATAGTGAAGTCTTCTTTTGATAAAGATTCAATTAGTGTCCTCCATCCTTCAACAAGGGGAAGGTTAAGAATTAAGTCATCATGAATATGGTGGTGAGGAAACCAGCAAAAACAGCAGAAAATAACCAAGCAAAGGACAGTTTTTAATGCCATGAAGAAATACTATAAGTAAATTCTACAACAAAACTATAGAAAAAGGGTAATTCTTCAACAACTAAAACTGGAGCCCCAGAAATGACTATAGAATAATTATACCAAGTTCCAAGAGAGATAAGAAGATCTCATTTAAAAAATTGAAGGAAGGGATAAGGAATTGAACAGATAGCTGAAAATAGAAACTTTTAGAAAACTTTAGCAATATATCAAGCAGCTTGAAAAAGAGAATGGAAGAAAATATTAAACAACAACATCAAGACATGTTAAAGCAAAGTTAAAAGATAATAAAATCAGAAAAAACATGTGATAACAAAAACCTGGAAAAGACCAGAGTGATAACAAGAATCATTTGGTTTCTCGAAAAACTTAAATAATTAAAAATTTTGAATACCCTATTTTAATAAATTACAAATTTGCCCCAAAATATTGGAACCAATGTAGTGACAACATACAGAATCCACAGATTATCACCAGGGAGAAACCTCATATATGGCATAATAAGAAATATGATTCTATGTATACATAGATGGTTTTAAGGTTCCTTCTAACCTCGGTCTATGATTTTAAATTCCAGAATATAGGCATTATTGTCTCCTCCAATGCTTTTCCATGGGCCAAACATGTCCAGGTTCTTCAATTTGTCCTTTATGATACGGTTTACAGTCCTCTCCCATCTTGGTTACACTCTACTCTTCTTCAACATCCAGAACTGAACACTTAATTGCTGATGTAGTCTAACCAAGTCAAGGTACTACTACTTTCCTCATTCTGGACACCAAAACTATTAGTTATTTTTAACTATCTTGTCATATTGCTTCCTGATACTAATGTAGCAATGTACTAAATCATCCAGATTTTTTCTCTTCCAATGATTGCAGTCTAATTTCATCTTCACCCAGATGTAGTTATATGAATTTTTTGAAACACACGTTGGAACTTATTTTTATCCCTACATGTTTTTATTAGATTCAGATCATTGTTCTCTATTGTATTAAAAGCTTTCTGGATGTTACACAGATTTACCCTATCTTTTTAAACTGAGGATATTAAATACAATGTTTAACCCTTCTTTGATGAGTTAGAGTCAATTTATCATTATCATTTTTTGTATTTCAAAGCTCTTTTAATTTTTCCTCTCTCTCTCTCTCTCACACACACACACACACACACACACACACACACACACACACACCCTCAGACAGACCACAGCCCCTTTTTAGCCAAAAAGATTATTTTTAGGAGTTGCTTTGGCTGAAAAATTTGTCACCCCAATAACAAAGTGACGAGCTCTTCAAGTTTACTTAGGTCGGTCCCTCGGACCAAAACACAGTTTGTTGTGAGGCACACATTTGAAGCCTTTGCAGATTGATAAGACTGGCCAGCTTTTGTCTTTGGCCAATATAGAAGGTAACTGATAATTGATGAACTGAGTCAAGAATACCAGGCTTACCCTAAGCTATGCTAAAGCACCTTTGGCTTCCAGCTTCGGTAGTATACTACTAATTAATGTGTGTATTCAGAGCTGTTTGGCCTTTTGCTGAATACTCTAGACTACTATGGTTTGAGTTCTTGCGTCCACTAGTTCAAATGTTTCTGCTCTTCAGACAGATTCAACTGTGGGCTAGCAAAGCAGCTGCAAAACTCGTAAAAGAAAATATCAATA
The DNA here is from genome assembly GCA_023553655.1 of Myrmecobius fasciatus. Classification (NCBI taxonomy): domain Eukaryota; kingdom Metazoa; phylum Chordata; class Mammalia; order Dasyuromorphia; family Myrmecobiidae; genus Myrmecobius; species Myrmecobius fasciatus. Next base: position 86,504 of record JAJPUD010005663.1, on the reverse strand, counting down.
GATGAGGTTGGAAGACATGGACCTTGGTATGTGGACTTTATAAAAATCTTTTTGTTCTACTCAGAGGCTTTTTCTCCTTTTTTCTGGTTTTTTCAACTTTGTTTCAGACATAAGACTATTAGGCATAAATGAGGTATCACTCTACGATCTGTTACAAGCCCCCTTTAAAGGGCCCTCTTTGATGTTCTTGGCTCTAAATAACCAACTCTCTGTAGGGAAGAAAAGTTACAATATGCCAAACTCAGACCTGCCATACATCTCCAAAATTAATGCTAAAAGAAAGCTAAATTGCTGGCTCCTAGTGACACAAAAGCCCTCATAGCTGGGCCAAAGATGCAAACCAGAACAATCTGCTCTCTGGTTAGAACCAGGAAGACACATAGTATGAAAAATTTGGGGGAGTCAAGAGCTTCACTCAATAACATTTATTAAGTACCTACTATGTCCAATCCATTTGTGGGATATGGGCATATGAAAACAATTTTTTTTTAATTTTAAAAAGTTCTTTTCCTCAAGGAGCTCACTAACAACTAGGAGAATACAGTAGAGTTAACATGTCCCAGTGCAAGACATAGCAGGATTCAGAGACTAAGGCTTTGTATTCAAAGCTAAGTTCTCCAAGTTGTGGTATGTAAATATTATGGAATATTATTGTTCTGTGAGAAATGACCAGCAGGACGATTTCAGAGAGGCCTGGAGAGACTTGCATGAACTGATGCTGAGTGAAACGAGCAGAACCAGGAGATCATTATACACAGCAACAACAAGACTATATATATGATGATCAATTCTGATGGACAATGAAATGATTCAGTCCAATTCCAATGGTGATGAAAGCCATCTACATCCAGAGAGAGGCCTATGGGAACTGAGTGTGGATCACAACATAGTATTTTCACTCTTTTTGTTGTTTGCTTGCATTTTGTTTTCTTTCTCACTTTTTTTTCCTTTTGGATCTAATTTTTCTTCTGCAGCATGATATTTGTGGAAATATGTATAGAGGAATTGCACACGTTTAACATATCACTTACCAACTGGGGGAGGGGGGAAAAGGAAAGGAAAAAATTAGAACACAGTGTTTTGTAGGGGTGAATGTCAAAAATTATCCATATATATTTTGAAAATAAAAAGCTATGATTAAAAAAGATTGTTTTCCTACTTAGAATCATGGGATCACAGAATGAGGCTGGAAGGGACCTTGGGCATCATTTGACAAGTAAAGAATTGAGAAACTTACATTCTCAAAAGAGAGGGAAAAAATTGTTATCCTTTTGAAGTTCCACTATTTCTAAGGTTTAGTGAAAAAACAAAGTTATAAGGTAACATGCCTTCATTAAAGAAAAAATATAGCAGAGAGGGGAGAACGTTAGAGCTTAACTATTCCTTGTTTTGAGGTGGTAGAGTAGATTATTGCTCAAACACAGAAGTGCAAAGAAAAGAGTAAAGAACTTTTTAAATTGCAAGGGAGGGTTTTGAAAAAGAAAAAAAAAACAAAATAGTAGAAAGACCATAGATTGACTGTGCTGAATAAGAGGAAGGAGGTAAGTTGGGAGATAGGATAGAATCAAGAAGGGAGCCTCAAGCAAAACAGACCACAATTATAGGGCCCTTTAAAATCCTTTACACAACTTATCTTTCCCCCTTCCTTACACATTATTCCCCCACTGCAATCTGAGTAGTTTGTCCTCATATATAATACTCCATCCCCTATATCTGTAACCACATTCTTGGATTGCATTCTCTCCTCATTTCTGCTTTGTAGAATCATTCTATTCTTTGATTTTTTTCAAAAAATTTTAAACATTTTTATTTAAAGTTTTGAGTTTCAAATTCCATATCACCCCACTCCCCAAGACCTGAAGAAATCAGATATGGATTACACTTGTACAATTATGTAAAACATTTCCATATTAGTCATTTTGTACAAGACTCAAAAGAAAAAAGGTGAAAATAGCATGCTTCAGTTTGTATTCAAGCAGTATCAGTTCTTTCTCTGAAGGCGGATAGTGTGCTTCATCATTAATCCTTTGGGATCGTCTTGGATCACTGTATTGCAAAGAATAGTTAAATCATTCGACATTCTTCATCAATGTTGTTCTTACTGTTTACAACATTCTCCTGATTCTGTTCACTTCACTTCACACCAGTTCATATAAGTCTTTCTAGTTTTTTCTGAAATCATCTTGTGAGAAAACCCTTCTCCTGAAGCTGTTCCTGAGCCCCTCACCTGCTAGTGCTTTCTCTCTCAAACTACCTTGCATATATGTAAGTTATTTATTTTACATACTTTGTATTAGGACTTAGCCCTGTATTGGGTGGCCATAGACCTTCAGATACTTTTCCAGGATCCAAATGCTTGTTGAGGTTAGGCTCTGTATGAAAGCTTCTGAAATTATTTGTGTAGAGTTCTGGGAAAGACTCAAATTAGCTATGTGGATTTTGAAGAGTCAAGAATTTAGCACTAGATTTGTACTCTTCTGCTTTTCTCTTCAAATGCTCTGAAAGGAGAGATCCTTCCTAGTCAACCTAGTCCTACAAGTGAGATAGGGACAAGAATATATGTGACAAGTGAGCCCTGGTCCCTGTGTGCTAGGTTGGGTGAAATGAATCCTGCTTCCCCAAGCCTGACTCATGGTTGAGTTAGGGAAGTCAGTTGTTAATTACAACAGCTAATCGTAAACACTTCTCTTTTTTAGAGGAAAGAATTAGTGTTACATACTGTGACAGCAATCAGTTTTCTCCTGTGTTTTCTGTACATTCTTTTGTCTCTGTTTATTCGAAATAAAAATACATTTCTTTGTGTGCTGTAATGTGGGTGATAGAAACTGGCTTCCCCAGTAAAAGAACCATCCAGTAATAATATGAGAATGGAAAGTTGGGTTAGCAATAGGGTTTTCCCTGGGAGATTGCCAACCTGGTAAAACTGCTAGCAACAATTTTCAAAGCCAGTCCAAGGTGATAAACAGGAGGGAATAAAGCATAGAGAATGATTTGTAATGTGAACTTTCATTCCCCATGTGGGGAATACCATAGAGAAAACACAAATAATATGGGCACTAACATAGATAAGTCTACTCATATTTAAAATATGAATCTATTTAGATCTGTATTTATAATATTTAAGGAGCCCAAAAGCCAAGAATAAAACAGGAATATTAGATGAGGATTGTTTTAGGATCTTCTGAATTCTTCTATATCTAGCACTTGAGCCCTTCCATATTTCTTATGGGATTTGCACCCATCATGCTGGTAATATGTTTGAAATGCTGAACAGTAGCTAAAACACCATGTTTATTTATTCTTCAAATATACATACATATTTGTCTCCCCCTTGAGAATGCAAGCCTCTTTGAGGGTAGGGATTTCTTTATTTTTTCTACCTATATCCTTAGCTCCTAGCAAGGTATACAACAGACACTTAGTAAATGCTTATTGATTGATAGCTGTTACTTTCATTTATTTAGTGCTCTAAAGTTTATAAACAACCAAAACCACCCATTGAGCCAGGCAGTCTTCATTTTCAGACGAGAGGACAGATCTGAAGAAGAAAATGACTTTCTTATAATCGTGTACCTAGTAAATTTCATAGCACTTTTGCTGTTACGTGGATCCCGTGTGGAAGAATTATGGAAGAAAGGGGCAAAAATCCTATAGGATGAGACAATGATATGACATAGATGGCATGTGATCGGCGCTATTAATAGAAAGTATCTATATGGATGAGATCACAAACCCCATTTAAGTATTGACCCTGGCAGCAACAGGGAGGAAAGAATGGAAGGGAGCGTGGAGAAAGGCTAAACTAAGGCGGCAGCGGTGATAAGGAAGAAAGAATCCCTTCCAGAAGGGAAGAATCAAGGCTTGGTACTTGATTAAGTGCTTGGGGAAAAGAAAGGGGAATTGTCAAATTGGTCCTTTGAGGTTCCAAGCCTGGGAGAGGCAGAGGCATCCAGACCCCACTCAGAATGTGCACGATGAAAAGCCTTTCCTCTGGATGGTCTGGAGGAAGATGGGGCCACAGAAGGAGAGCTTCATCTGCAGGAGGGCTGGGGCCCTTTCCTTCTCCTCCTGAGCCCAACAAGACCTTCTCTGGCCTCAAGAAACAGGCTCCAAATCCCCAAAATGCCATGAGAAAATTGTTTAATGCAGAGTTAGGTGATAAAAGGCCCCTTGGTGATGATTCTATTGATCAACTAATGCCCTAAAGAAAGAGATTTACTTCAAAACTGCTGGGAGGCACAATATAAATGAAACAGTGACAGCCCTGCTGGATGAATGCACTTTTAATGACACCAGTAATAAAAGTCATACAAGGGAGAAAACAAGGGACCAGTGAAATGTGTCATGGAATCATCATTCTTTAGAGGAGAAAAATAAACTTGCAGCCACCCAAAGTAAGAGTCTGCCTAGCTCCTTCTTGGAGGAGTGGCCAGATGGCTCAGAGGGAAGAGCATCAGGACTGGGGTCAGGAAGAATCAGGACTGGGGTCAGGAAGACCGGAACTGATGTGAGTTCAAATCCAGCCTCAGATACTCAGTAGTTGTGTGATCCTGGGCAAGACCTTCCTATGGAGAAGGAAAAGACAACCCACTGCAGTATCTTTGCCAAGAAACCCCCACAGACAGTTTTGGAGGCTGTGGTCCATGGAGTCATGGAGAAATTGAGCATGACTGAGCAACTCAACAACCACACATTCCTTCTTGCTCTGATTTCTGAACTCTTCCAAGCCCAAACCTCCAAGGCCCTAGGCTATCCAAGACAATGAGACATAAATAAACCTAGACACATCAAAATTCTTTAAGCTTACAGACCAAATAGCTTAGCACCCTCGCCTCATCAGCCATGCTAGCTCAGTCTTAAATAATCACTAGCTCTGCCTAAAACTGACCAAGATGGTGTCTAGAAACACCATGAATCCTTAAGTTAGAATCACTCAACTCTGGGATCCACCTGTATCACTCAACTTGAAATCAGGAGAAATGGGTTCAAATTCCTACTCTTCTAATTACTATCTGTGAAATCTTGGGCCTGTATCTTCATCTGTAAAATGAGGGGGCTGAAAAAGAGAAAAGAGTCTTAACCTGGGATCTATAGACCATAGTCCTATTTCAGGGAACCTGTGAATTTCTATGGGAAAATTTTACATCTTTATTTTCACTAATTCCTAATAGGAATTTAGCATTTCCTTCATGTAGGTAATCTAACTACTCATTATTCTGAAAGAGGGTTTTAGACTTTACCAACATTTCTATGACCTTTGGCTAAGAATCCCTGGACCAGGTGATCATGAAGTGTTCCAGCTCTAAATCCCATAATGCTAGTCTTTTGGAACTTTCAAGGCTCTTTAACATCATCTCCAATATTTAATAGTGGCACTGTGGGAATGAAAGAGAGATCACATCAGATTGATGACTGATCATCATGCAATATGGCTAGGGGTCTAACACATAATTTAATTGTGAATACACACATGTAAGTGTGTGTGTGTGTGTGTGTGTGTGTGTGTGTGAAATGGATAATACGTTACTTGCCTTCTTAATGGATAGAGGAAGAGCTAGAGGGAAAAAAGGAATGTGGAACTCAATTTTAAAAAATGAATGTTAAAAAATACTCAATGAAAAGGTGGGCATGGAAGAAGATGTAAGCAGACAAACAAACATAAGAAAATATGGCTCAGCACTAATAAATGAAAGAAGCCAAAGGTGTGTAGACTACTCAGAAGACTTATTCTTATTCATCATGAATATTTTCTTTAACAGGCAAATACAAAGCAATGAACATGGGCAAATCCTGAATTTATTGTTTGTTGAGTATTTTAAAGTATTTTCTATGATAGATTTAAAAACCAAACAAATCCCAAATTGTGAAGTCAAAAATATTAGTCTTCAGGAGCCTGCTTTTCTTGATGTACTCTATGATGAGCCTTCATTTTATCCATTTAGAAAACTGATGCCTTCCTGTTTCCCTCCTTCTCTTCATCCTATGAAAGCCTCTTTCAAGGAAATCATCTGATCTCAGTTTTACCTGAGCACAAATTTAAGCCACTGTTACATTTCCCAGGCATAATTTCATTTAGGTCTTTTCTCCAGTGAAAAAATGAAAAACATATATTAATGGGATTTTAGGCCTGAATGAGCAAATAAGGAAAGGACTTGGCAGGGGGAGCAGAAAGACCCTCACTGGAATTCCTAAAGTCACAACCTATAGAAGGACCTCTATTCTGCTCAAATATAATACCAATTCCCGCATGCATAAAACATGGCATTGGCAATAAAAAGGAAAAGAAAAACAACCTTAAAGTTCTCTCTTAGGATTCAGCTACCAGAACAGAAAGATTACACAAATGTTTATATAACCTGTCGACCTGATACAGTAAATTTGTTATTGGGAAGGAAAACAGAGGGCTTTAATCTTGACAAATGAGCACTAAACATTTACCAGCTCACATAATTTTAACAACACTTTCTCTTCCAACTCTGCAAGGGTAAACACACACACACACACACACATACACACACACACACACACACACACACACACACACACACACACAAATGGAAGCAGTAAGGTAAAATAAACCCTACTGGTGATCGAGTACTGTTAAATTTTTTTCCTTTCTTTCTTTGTGTGAGGAAATTGCTGTTAAGTGACTTTGAACTCAGGTCCTCCCGGCTCCAGGGCAGGTGCATCATCTGGGTGTCCCTACCATGTCTTTTGACAAATCCTTTGAATCTGCCATTTCCTCACCACTGCCCTTAGTGTCCTTTTTTGATTCTTCATCTTCAATCCCTGGAAGGCAGCTATATTCCCATGTCTCACAGCCGCATGACCAAACAAGGAAAATGATGATCACAGCTACCAGAGGTCCGGCCACAACAGTCCACAGCAAAGTTTGCTGGTAGCCACCACAGCCAAACCCACTGAGGAGCTAGCCCTGAGGAACAAAGTGCTTGCCCCAGATCAGGATTTAGTCAGAAGTCAAACCACTGTGCCTTTCCCCAGAAGTGAATTTGGTAGAATGGGTGGTTTTTACCACATTAATTTTGATATACTTTCCCTAAGGTCTATATGAGTATATGAAAGGGAAAGTGTGTCTTAGATGGGAGAGGAAGTGAGGGAATATTTTTAAAATTCTGACTTTGCTTTACTTCCTCAGAAAATATCTCTTTATGAAAATTTATTGATGTTAATTTAGCAGTTCATTTTCAGAAGAAAGAAAGGTTGAATGATATTAGGGAAAAGGCACTAAATGGAGGCTCTTGAACAATAATACTATTAGAGTACACCTCCCTCACCATTTCAATGTTACCTCTAGAGTAGGACTTCTTAAACTTTTTCCAATGGAGACCCCTTTTTGCCCAAGAAACTTTTATGTGACCTTTTCTAGAATCTGCAGATGTTTCTGGCAGAGTTTGTACATACACAATGCAAAGTGTGCATATTTTGCATTCATAACCCAGGCTTCAGTGAAGTTACATGATGCAACATGGACAAAATGCTGCCAGAAATACCTCAGATTCATTATGCATTCGATTTTGAATTAATTTTTGGTGTTGGGTGTTCAGAAACCTTTTATATTGCCAAATTTTTCTTTTTAAAAAATTTTTTAAGGTTTTTATTTTTAAAACATATGCACAGAAAATTTTTCAACATGACCCTTGCATAGCCTTGTGTTTCAGATTTTCCCCTTTTTTCCCTCCCCTAGATGGCAAGCAATCCAATATATGTTAAACATGTTAAAATATATGTTAAATCCATTATATATAAACATATTTATATAATTCTCTTGTTGCACAAGAAAAATCAAATCAAAAAAGGAAAGAAAATGAGTAAGAAAACAAAATGCAAGCAAACAACATCAAAAAGAATGAAAATGTTATGTTGTGATCCACTTTCAGTCTTCTCTCTGGGGGTGGATTTGCCAAATTTTTCATTCAGTTATGTAACCCCCATATGGTGGAGGTCAGGACTCACACAGTTTAAGAATTTCTACTCTACAACCCTGAGAGGAGAGTAGCTATCAGTTCTAGAAATTCAATTTATTAGTCTGAGTGAGTTTGGAAGAGAGAGACCAGAGCCAATATACTACAATAAAATAAAAAGAAATAGCAATGGAATAAGTTACAAGACCCCTTCAACAACCTAAAAACATAAAAAAGTGAATTTTGTTCTGCAAGAGTAAACTAAGAGACAGAAGGAAGGGGGAGGCCATCATTGTTCCCCCTGTCCACCACTGACCCTACCAAGCTTTGTCCTTTGTCCCTGCCACAGCATCTAGCTTGACCCCTCCACTGTCCACAGTTCCTTCTTCCAGCGCATTCAGCCTTCTGGCTCATCACTCAAGTCCTTTACATCCCAAGAGCTCTTGGTCTTAGCCAGATTTTCTACTACTGAGTTCCCCTCCAGAGGTCAGCTGCCTATCATGACTGCCTAATCAATCCAAAGACTCCTGCAGTTTATATAGTCCCAGTCCCATAAGACTCGAGACCCTTAAATAGGGCTCTTGCACAGCATGTTCTTCTTACCTCTATCGTCCTTTGAATGGGGGAAAAATAAATCTAGGAGAAGAAATTTTAAAAAGAAATCAGCCTGAAAAATCTGTGAAGGAATGAAGGACAAGGTTAATACACAGGAAGCAACAGAAATCCTTAAACTCCCTTTGACCAAGGAGTGAGGAGGAACAAGGAAGCTGTCAAAGAAGGTAGTAATCAGGTAGTAATAGGAAGAACCAGAAACTGGGGTCAACAAAAGAAGCAAAATACTGTAGTAATTACTAAAATTCATCGTTACTTTATACTAAAAATAGAGATGGAACAATTCTGTCATGGGGACTGGAAGAGGAGAGGGATAATTTTAAATTGCCAGGTTCCCAGCTCATAAATTGTCCTCACATTTAAGAACCTTACATTTTTTTAAAGAAGGAAAAAAATTATGAAAAAGTCCAAAAAATAAGAATAAGAAAAAAACATTTAAGATAATAATTGTATCAGGAGGCTCCTGATAAATTTAGTCCCTTGGAGTTAACAGTATCCCTAGGATACAATGAAGTATTAAGGTTTTACCGTTTTTATTCTTTGAATGTTGCATCTGCAGCTAGTACAAGGCCTGATAATCCTAGTTGATCACATTCTCAGTGACCTATTTGCAGCTTTTATATAAAGGAGTGAAACTGGAAGTGACCCATTCATAGCTTATAAAGGAATTGTTTAGTAGTGGCAAGGACCTGGAAATTGAGTGGATGCCCTTCACTTGGGGAATGACTAAATAAGTTATGGTATATGAATGCAATGAGTTATTATTGTTCTGTTAAGAAATGACGAGCAGGCTGATTTCAGAAAAGCCTGGAGAGACTTACATGAACTGATGCTGAGTGAAATAAGAAGAACCAGGAGAACATTGTACCCAGTAACAAGATTATGTGGTGGACGTGGCTCTTCTCACCAATGTGGTGATTCAAGGCAATTCCAAGAGACTTGTGATGGAACATGCCATCTGCATCCAGAGAGAGAACTATGGAGACTGAATGTGGATCAAAGGGTAGTATTTTCACCTTTTTTCTTGTTCTTGCTTAATTTCTTGTGTTTTTCCCTTTTGTTCTGATTTTTTTTGCACTGCATGATGAATTTGGAAATATGTTTAGAAGAATTGTACACGTTTAATCTATATCAGTTTGCTTGCTATGTTGGGAGAGGGGTGGGGGAAGAAGAGGAAGAAAAATTTAGAACAAAAATTTTTTGCAAAGGTAAATGTTGAAAACTATTTTGGTATGTATTTAAAAAACTAAAATACTATTTTTTTAAAAAAGGAACTATTTATACTTAGAAGCAAAGAAGTGCCTCGATCAAACTGATGGAATTATACTAGCCTGTGGAATACAGCCAATGACTATGAGGCTAGCCATTGACTGATGGGGCAGCTAGGTGGTACAGTGGATAGAAAGCTAGACCTGAACTCAGCATTGTCCCAAGTTCAAATCTAGCTTCAGACACTTACTAGCTGTATGACCTTCGGCAAGTCACTGCTGGCCTGAATTTCCTCCTCTATAAAATGAGATAGAAAAGGAAAGGGCAAACCACTCCAATATGTTTACCAAGAAAACCCCAAATGCTATCACAAAGAGTCAGACAAGACAGAAAATGACTGAACAAAGCCACTGAATGGCCATACCTTTCATAGCCTTAAAAAGCACATCATAACTTTGAGGAGAGTCATCTCTGGCACTTGGGAAGAGAGCCATCTAAGAAGGAAGAGCCCAGGTCTTGAGAAGGATTTATTCTTCACCTTTCCCCTTGACCCTCTACCAGAGAATAGTGAGATGAGGTGTAGAGAAGAGGGAATTTCTTTCTTCTCTCCCTTTCTCCACTGGTAATAGCATCTTATAGCAGAATCAGTGTCTCAAGAGGAGATGCCATGTCTAACAAAAAGGCAGGCCCAATAAAGAGTTAAGAGGAACAGGCCTGAAGAGACCAGCAGAAAAAGTCACAGAAAAACTCTATTGAAATGAAGACATCTGGGGCAGCTAGGTGGCGCAGTGGTTAGAGCATCAGCCCTGAAGTCAGGAGGACCTGAGTTCAAATCTGGTCTCAGACACTTCCTAGCTGTGTGACCCTGGGCAAGTCACTTAACCCCAATTGCCTCAGCAAAAAAGAAACAAACAAAAAAAAACCGAAATGAAGACATCCTACTCAAGGGATAAAGCATCTACAGAAATGTGTGCTGAAATACTACAACAAACAATGAGAGAAATTTCAAATGATAAAAATTGGTAATAAATAGATTAAAGGAATGAAATAATCTAACAATATAAAAATAAATCCCATTGATACAAGGTAGAATAAGAATTGATAAAAACAAGTAGCATAAGAAACTGAAAACATCAAGGGAAGCAAAAAGTTAAGCCAAGATCGATGAATACATAAATTATAAATAAAGACTATGTCCAGGTTTCCAAATAATTTAAGAAACAACTAAAGATTTGAGAGTAAGGATAAGTTAGGGTGAACCTTAATCAAGATTTTAGATGAACACCACCACACACACACACAGCAACAGCAGCAACAACAACAACCTATAAGTCTTATTTGAGAATCGAATTCGGGAATAATTATCAGAATTTTTTTTTAAAGTCACAAAATATGCAATGCTCTGCAAGTGGAAAGACAGACCACTGGAATGGAAAAATCCAAAAATACAAGTCTCTAATAATAACATCATTATTCACATTTCTATAGTGATGAAGTTTGTCAATTAATTTTTTTCACAAGAAATAGATAAGTATTATTATCCCCATTTTATAGATAAGAAAAACAAGTCTACAGACATCCTACTGGAATACTGTTTCTCTCCTCCTATAGGAGAAAACCAAGAAAACCAAGAGGGATAATGTGGCTTACTTATATCACATAACTAAGTATCAGATCCAGGATTTGTACCTAGTTCTTCTTATTCCTATATAGCATTCTTTCCAAGGCAAATAACTATCATATTTGAAGATGTAAGGACAAATAATTACTCAAGCATTAAAATTATCTAGAAAAATTTAGGATCTCATTAAAAGAAATGAGACAAAGCTAAGCAAGAATATATACAAGTCTTAAAGGTACAGGAATTGATCTAAAGATTACCTATCTTGCCAAGCAAAAATCATTAAGAAAAGAATTTATCAACAAAATTCCCAAATTAAAAATCTCAGAATAAGACATATAAAGTATATCTTTGTAATTGAAATAGAAACAATCAAATTAGAAAAAGTGTTAAAATGCACATTATGATTATCAAAAAATAAGAAATATAAGTTGAAACCTATTCATATTTGTAAATAGGTACTTCAAATCAACAAAAAAACAGTCAATGTGAAAAAAGAGAGGGTTGGATGAAAGAAATTTGTAATCCCCAAAACTCAATTTTAATCTTTAACAAAAAAAGAAGATAAAAAATCCACAGAAAATCATGAAGAAGGAAGGGATTGAAAATTTTAAATGTCATTTAGTTCATTATTTGTCTTCATAGTAAAGATAGTTATAGAATAGAAGATAAAACTTAGTCCTTCCAGAAAACATTTACCTTCAAAAATAAAGAGGAAAAAATGCCAGAAGACAAACTCAATTAACACTTATAAAATTCAATGTGAATAATATTAATTCCTCTAATTTAAAAAGTTACAGAATGGATTAAAATAAAATCTATAAATCATGCTGCTTACAGGAAGGACACATTTAATATGAAATGATAGTACTAAATTAAAATTAAAAGGTTTTTAACTCACCATGCAAAAATAAACAAATAAAGCAACAGGGATAGGAAAGGAGCAAACCACTGGCAATCAAAAAAGAATAAAAAAAAGAATCTTGTGACCAGAAGGATGAAGAATTAGACACTTTCACCAGATATTCTTAATTTTCAAAACCTCTTTAAAAATAAAAGAGAAATTATGCATCATATATAGACTAATTACAGACAAATTCATGTGACAAAGAAAAGAGAATGCCCAAAATATTTTTTAAAATCCTTATAAATTTGCACTGGAGAATTTTAAAGTGTTCCTTCAGTAGTTCTCCCCTAAGTCTCTATAGTTCCATCAGGGAAGTACAAGCTAACACAGGAGCTAGTAATTGTGGTCCATCTTGGAATTCTTCCATTCTGCAGAAACTCTGCCATCTGATCACTTCATTCTTTATCCTACTCCCCACTTTGATACAAGAAGCAAACGTTAATTCTGTCCAGCCAGGGAGAGGAGTGGAAGACATGCAGCCTTCTGACTGCCTCCAGTTTTATGTTAGGGGACCTCTAAGCCTACGACATCTTACTGGAATACTGTTTCTCTCCTCCTATAACCATGAAAAAGCTATCAGCTCAGTTATGAAGAGGAAAAAAAGATAGCCAGGGAAGGAATTTGGGATAAAAGTTTGGGGAAGCACATGAGGCTATGTGGGGGTTTGTAGGAAAGAGGACCCAAACCCTGGGATCATTCCTGATCTCCTAAATTATTACCTAAGGGAGAGACCCAGACTAGTAAAGACTTTCCTCCAGTGGTGAAAGAGGCTGAGCTAGTTTTGCTGTCCAGCTTTGGAGATGTACCCACCAACAAATGGAAAGTGATAGAAGAAAATAAGGGCGGAAAGGCTAAATTACCAAAGATTTTAAGTGGAAAAAACTTTTTTTTCAAAACCCAGGGGACAAATAGATCAACAAAGAAATGAAATTCCTGGGACTTCTATGAGAGCAAGAAATAACAAGAAACTTCAAAATAGTTCAAAATATAAATAAAATCAATAACAATAAATTAGTAATGGATATTACTCAGAATGAAGAATTCTCAAAGCAAAATTTAAAATATCTATTAACAAAACAGAAAAAAAATTGAACTCAAAGCAGAAAGTACTTCTAAAGAAGTGAAAAAGAGAATAACAAATTTGGAACACAAAAATACTGCAGCTGAGGAAAACCTGGGGAATGAAAAACAAAAGTAATAGTATTAAGAGAATGCATGGACTCTGTATTACCCAAAGAAATGGATCTTGATGACAGAATTTAAGGATCATAAGTTTCCTAGCAGGACATGACAAAACAAACAAACAAAAAACTCGACTATAATTAAGGAAAACTGCTCAGAACTTTCTGGATACAGAAAAACAAGTCTTACTTTAAAAAATTCATATGTATCCTCCAGAAAAAATATCAACTGCTCTTCAAATTCCAAGATATATTATAGCAGTTAATTTGAAAATTTTCAATGGCAGGTAACAAATTCTACAAGTAACCAGGAAAAATTCCATCTAATAAACAGAGGAAAAGTCTAAAGTTCTCTCTCATACCCATCAAACTTCTTTTTTTTATTCTTTCTTTCCTTTCTTCTTTCCTTCCTTTCTTGTTATTCAGTGTGGTGGGGGTGGGTAGAGAGGGAAGAAAAGAAAAGAAATGCTTTTTAATTAAAAATAAAAGTCATATCCATAAGATTGGCAAAGTTTACTGAAAAATAAAATTATACTCATTAAATGAGCAGAACCAGGAGATCATTATACACGGCAACAACAGTACTATATGACGATCAATTCTGATGGACATGGCTTTCTTCAACAATGAAATGTTTCAAACCACCTCCAATTGTTCACTGAAGAAAGCCATATACACCCAGAGAGAGGGATGTGAAATGTGGACCACAACATAACATTCTCATACTCCTTGATTGATGTTTGCTTACATTATGTTTCCTTTATCTGATATATCGTTTGTGTAGATAAGATTTTTCTTGCACAGCAATGATAAGTTTGGAAATATGTATACATATATTCGATTTGCCAATATTTTAACATAATTAACATGTAGTGGATATCCTGCCATCTAGGGGAGGGGTGGGGAGTTGGGGGGAAAAATTTGTAACGGAAAGCTATGTAAGGGTTATTGTTGAAGAATTACCCACACATATGTTATGCAAATAAAATTTTTAAAAATAGGTTAAAAAATTATACTCATTAAAGGGGATTTAGGAGGTGAGGCACACTATGCACCCATTGATGGAGATTTGAATTGATCCACAGTTATTCTGAGAAGCAATTTGGAACCATACCAAAAAAGTCACTAAACGCTTGACCTAGAGATATCACTACTCTGCATATAACCCAAAGAGGTAACACAGAGAGGGAAAGCATCCATATGTACAAGAATATTTACATGAGCACTATTAATTGTAGCAAAAAACTAAGAGAGTATCCATTAATTGGGAAAAAAAACAAATTATGGAGTATGAACATAATAAGCTATTATGCATGATAAGAAATGGGAGATGAAATGGATTCAGAGAAACTTGGAAAGATTTTTATGAACCTGAAAACTACTTGAAAAAAAATCAGGAGAACAATTTATACAATGACTACTACATGTAAAAGAAAACAGCTTTGACCAATGCAATTATCAATGCTTTAGAGAAACTAATGACAATATTTTCCACCCCTAGATAAAGAGGTATGAACTAAACATACATAATGGAATGTAAGTTTTTTGAACATGGTCAACAAATGAATCTTGACTATGCTTATTTGCTTCAAGGGAAGGTTTTTTACATTGGAAAGCTGGAGGAAAGAGAAGAGAGGTGATTATGATGAGGACAAAAAAAGAACAAAAGAAAGAAAAGAAAATTAATGAAGCATTTTAAAAAATGCACAGAAGATGTATTTCCTTTGACCCAACAGTGCCATTACTGGGTCTGTATCCCAAGGAAATTATAAAGGAGGAAAAGAACCCACATGTGCAAAAATGGTTATAGCAGCTCTTTTTGTGTTAGCAAAGAATTGGAAAATGAGTAGAAGCCTACCAACTGGGGAATGGCTGAACAAGTTGTGGTATATGAAGGCAATGGAATATTATTGTTCTATAAAAAATAATGAACAAACTGATTTCAGAAAAGCCTAGAAAGATTTACATGAACTGATACTGAATGAAACAAGCAGAACTAGGAATACACAGTAACAGCAAGATGACCAACTTGGCTCTTTCAGCAGTTCAGTGATCCAAGGCAATCCCAATAACTTTATGATAGAAATACCCCATCTGCATCCAGAAAGAGAACTACTGAGATTGAATGTACAGCAACACATTCTATGTTCACTTTTTTTCTTCTCTCATGGTTTTCCCCTTTTGTTCTGATTTTTCTCTCCCAACATGATTCATGAAGAAATGTGTATTTAAAAAGTCAATATTCATGTGTAAGCAGAAAAAAATGAAACAATTTTTAAAAATTAAAAGATAAAAATGAACAGAAGAGAAAAGAATGAGGTTATAGGCAAGCAGAACAGCTTTGAAACTAACATACTGAATTTATTATATACTTTTTAAAAAGAAACAAACTAGATGTGATGGAGATTTATTGATTCATATGTGATCTTTTTCCTGTTCTTTGCATATGTTGCTATTTGTCAAATTCAGAATAACAAAAAATTGTGTTATATATGTATATATATATACATACATACACACATGTGTGTATGTATACATATGTCCACGTCTATAAGTACATGTGTACAGATGTACATAAACACACAGAGGACCCCACTCTTCTGCTTTGGAAGGAGTGTTGGCTGAGTGAGGAGCAAAAGAACCTGGCCATGGCTCTTGTAGCTTCAGGTTGCAAAAGCCTTTCTTTTCCCATTTCTTATACTGCTTCCCTGTTTCCCTGGACTTAAAAGCTCAGGGAGATGTAAGAATTAATTTTCACCAAACTGTTTAGGACTATATAGTAGCTACTACTGTGGTTAGAGCAGTTGGTTTTAGCAGTCTTTCAACTCTTAAGTCAGATGGCCAATGCTTTGCATGATTAATGAAGTTTTCTTTATTTAACAAGTCCAACTTAGAAATGAAGAAGGCTTCCCAAAGGATTCATTAATTGAGAGGTCCCTGCATGGTTAATCTTAAATACTTCATGCTGGCTTTCTAGTCAAGTGAGAAACAGCTATAGCAAAGGTGGAATTTATGTTTTTAAAATCTAAAAAAGTGAATATGACGACACATTGGTGTAAGCATGAAACCAGCTACTACAGCAATTTGATTTAATCAATTTAAAAAAAAAACCTATCTAGATATGTCTAGGCAGCTAGGTGATGCCGTAGTACCCAGAGCTCTGACGTTAAATTCAGGAACCCCAGAGTCCAAGTCTGGCCTCAGACACTTACAGCTATGTGACTTTGGGTCCCTTCTGGTCCCCTCGTCTTCCTCAACTGCAAAAGGGGGAGAACAAGGGCTTCCCCACTCCCCAAGAATTTCCAGTTTCCTCAGCAGATGCGGGGAGGGAACACAGTTAAGTACACCCAAGTAATTTGAGGAGAAAGTATTAACAATTGAAGGCATCAGAGGAGGTGGTTCTGAGGAAGATAAAGATTCTAAGAGGCTAGAAACAAAGCTTTTCTAGGCCAATGAATAGAAGGTTCTATATTAATGCCCACAAGTAGAAGACGGGGTGTGGGTTTTGGGAAATAACTAGAGTGCCAATTTGGCTGCAACACGGAGACCTTAAATCCCAAGCTGAGGATTTTGTATTTTGTTTTATAATGACTCCATGCGAGAAAATTCAATATAGGTCTGCGGTACTTGTCATGGCAACCAAAAGCAAATGTGACTACAAATGGCAAAGACACAGGAGTGGCACTTCTTGGGTAGCAAAGAACTGGACACAAAGTAGCTGCTCATCAGCTGAGATACGGCTAAACAAACTGTAGTATCTGGATATTATGGAATATGATTGTACTGCAAGAAGGGACAAATGCATAAAATTCAGAGAAACATGAGAAAACTTGTATGGCCTGATCCAAAGTAAAATAAACAGGACCACTAAAACATCACACAAAATTACATACGTGAAAAGAAAAATAAAACAAAGCCCAATGCTGCATAATTTTAATGACCAATCTCGATTATTGGAGGTGGGAAAACACACCTCCGTCCTTTCACTGGAAACTCAGATGGGGGATGCTGCATAAGCAGTCAGACAGATAATTCTATCTGTTGGTTGTGCTTGATTGCCACATTTTAGAAAGATCATTAATAAGTGGCAAAGGATGTTGAGGACTCTAAGTATCAAGCATTTTTAAAATATCAACAAATTTTAATTTGACTCATAATATTTACACTGAGATCTTTGTCCAATGACCAAGGCATAGATTGTTATACTGATGGAGGGGCTGAATCATATCAATCTTGAAATTCTTGCTATAAATAAAACCAGAAGAATGAACGAAATTGCAGCTAAGTGGAAGAATTACTTGCAGGCATTCCTGGAAGAAGAAAATAAAGTAGTTTTTTTGTTATATATTGGAGGAGAAAAAAGAAACACTACTTTATGGGACATTATATACTACAGAACATTGTTATAAAAAGACCACCATGAAAATAGTTGCAGTGTAGGTACCAACATAAGTTCCTGAGGATAATGTGAAAGGAAATTCTACAAAGAATTTGATAAGACCATCCAAATCAAATCATACATTCTGATAACCTGATTACTACAGTATAAAGGCAAGAAATAGTGAAGATGAGGAGAAACATATGAGAAAGTATAAGGAAACAAGCAAAGATATAGATTATACTAAGGCCTCATGCCTATATATGATGAACACTTTTTTGAAAAAAAGAACTGGTAGTCACCAAACATGGCAACATTAAATAATACAACAGAGAATGAAACACGATATTTTAATAGATGGCAAAAACTTGCTTTTCAAATGAGAATCAAATGAATCATCTGTTTATTTACAGTTAGACCATTAACTCATCAGGATTAAGAACAGAATCAGTAAAAAAAAATGAAGAATTAAAAAAGATATTCTGTAAACTGAAATAGCCTTAAGTTATTTAAGTGAGTAAATGAAAATCAAAAATAGTAAATAGACTACAAAATTAATATTAACACCAACTCTAATAATTTCATCTAGAGTATGTAAATTATCTGACTAAACAAAAAAGAGTTCAGAAAAGCAACTTATTCAGGAAATAACTGATTTCTTTGTCTGAGAGAAGGATTCACCAAAAGCAATACTGGGTTAGAATATAAATTCATTTGTAAAATCTTATGATGGATGATTACAGACAATATTGTCTCAAAGCAGTAGAAGGTAAGACCAGTTTTAAAGAAGTTGGCAAGGTATCCAACAAAGTAAAGTATTACCAAGGTATTCAAGGACAATTATGGAAGAAGTACAGGCAGAAGAAAAATAGAAAAAAAATTACAAATAAGATGACAGGAAAAGATAATGATTGAAGGGGATGTGGGAAAACTGGGACACTGATACATTGTTGATAGAACTGTGAATGGATCCAACCATTCTGGAGAGCAATTTGGAGCTATGTTCAAAAAGTTATCAAACTGTGCATACCCTTTGACCCAGGAGTGTTTCTATTGGGCCTATATCCCAAAGAGATCTTAGAGGAGGGAAAGGGACCCACATTTGCAAGAATGTTTGTGGCAGCCCTTTTTGTAGTGGCTAGAAACTGGAAACTGAATAGATGCCCATCAATTGGAGAGTGGCTGAATAAATTATGGTATATGAATGTCATGGAATATTATTTTCTGTAAGAAACTACCAGCAGGACGATTTCAGAGAGGCCTGGAGAGACTTGCATGAACTGATGCTGAATGAAATGAGCAGAACCAGGAGAACATTGTACATGGCAACAAGAAGACTATATGATGATCAATTCTGCTGGACATGGCTCTCTTCAACAATGAGATGTTTCAAACCAGTTCCAATTGTTCAGTGAAGAAAGCCATATACACCCAGAGAGAGGCCTGTGAGATCTGAGTGTGGATCACAACATAGCATTTTCATGCTTTCTGTTGATGTTTGCTTGCATTTTGTTTTCTTTCTCAGGTTTTTTTTTTCCTTCTTGATCTGATTTTTCTTGTGCAGCAAGATAACTATATAAATATGTATACATATATTGGATTTAACATATATTTTAATATATTTAACATGTATTGGACTACCTGCCATCCAGAGAGGGGATGGGGGAAGGAGGGAAAAATTTGAAACAGAAAATTTTGCAAGAGTTAATGTTGAAAAATTACCCATACATGGATGTGAGAAGGCTGGGACTCTGATACATTGTTGGTGGAACTGTGAACGGATCCAACCATTCTGGAGAACAATTTGGAGCTATGCTCAAAAAGTTGTCAAACTGTGCATACCCTTTGACCCAGCAGTGTTTCTACTGGGCCTGTATCCCAAAGAGATCTTAGAGGAGGGAAAGGGACCCACATGTGCAAGAATGTTTGTGGCAGCCCTTTTTGTTAGAAACTGGAAACTGAATAGATGCCCTTCAATTGGAGACTGGCTGAATAAATAATGGTATATGAATGTCATGGAATATTATTGTTTTGTAAGAAACGACCAGCAGGACGATTTCAGAGAGGCCTGGAGAGACTTGCATGAACTGATGCTGAGTGAAATGAGCAGAACCAGGAGATCATTACACACAGCAACAACAATACTATATGATGATCAGTTCTAATGGACATGGCTCTCTTCAACAATGAAATGTTTCAAACCACTTCCAATTGTTCACTGAAGAAAGCCATATACACCCAGAGAGAGGGATGGGAAATGTGGACCACAACATAACATTCTCATACTCTTGATTGATGTTTGCTTACATTGCTTTTCCTTTATCTGATATGTCTTTCGTGTAGATACAATTTTTCTTGAACAACAATGATAAGTTTGGAAATATGTATACATATATTTGATTTGTCAAGTATTTTAACATAATTAATATGTAGTGGATATCCTGCCATCTAGGGGAGGGGTGGGGAGTTGGGGAAAAAAATTTGTAACAGAAAGCTATGTAAGGGTTAATGTTGAAGAATTACCCATACATATGTTTTGCAAATAAAGTAAAATTTTTAAAAAAAAGAAAAAAAGAAAAATTACCCATACGTATGTTTTGTAAATAAAAAGTTTTAATAAATTTTTTAAATTGCAAAACACATTTCATTAAACTGCTTCTCCAGCAGGGATAGTAGAACCACTTCTTTTAGATCACAGTCCCAGGAGTGTTTATATAGGAAACAGAAATGGTAGTAAAGAAAACAAAGACAGGAAATGAGACAAGTTGAACTCGGAATATATCTAAAAGGTCTGTACTAAGATAACTCAATTGTGAGTTCATTGAGGGTCTAATATGCAAGGTCCTCTCTGAAGAAGGAAAAGATACAAAAGATGTAGAAAAAATTCAGATTAATGCTCTATAAACTTCCTGTTGTATTTATACAAAATCTTTGAGAGTATTATACACACAAATGGAGTCCATGATCAGAGTATTAGCAGAGAAAAAGTAGTGTTAACAAGTGATATTCAACAATAGACCACATTTATCATTTTGCGATGAAATGAAAGATATAGAGAATACAATACCCCATTATGTTTTGTTGATTATGAAAAGAAAACAAAAACCATTTGATTGCACAGAACAAGGTGCTTTCTTATAAATTCTTTTATAAATTTTCCATATGAAAACCAAATTCATTCAAATTTCCTTGATAGATGTAACTCTGTTCAGTGACCCTCTCTGATTATAAACATTATTTGAGGCATGAATAAGGGAGACTGAGATGGTGAAGCTCTATCATAGAGTACAGATCAAAGCCTGTTTCTACCTGTTTATGGATGATATTATTCTAACTGCACTAAGCCTCAGAACATTACAGAATCTTCCAAGTTTAAGTTATCTATACACTCAAGAAATACCAAGGGGGTAAAGAATGTCTGTTGGCTATATGTCAATATGCATTTGGATGGATATCCTACTGAGCTCACCCAGCAGTATGTATCTCTGGGACAGACAACACAGAGGAAAAAGAAGCTGAACCCTAAGTTGAACAGAAGGAGAGTGGGTTGGATTCCATTGAGAAAATAGCAAAGCTTTTACTGACTACAAGCTTTTCATGAAGCAATTATAACCATCTTGGAAATTAGAGCTATTTTTGCAGAATGATTTACTTTGGAAAGAAATGAATTCTTCCCTACTAGAACTCTTCAAGGTAAAGGTTAATTGACTGCTTATCAGGATGTTGTAAAAGGCTTTTTTTTATTCAGGTACAGGGCTGAACAAGATGGCCTCTAGGGTCCCTTTCCACAGTGTGACTATAGAAAATTAAGTTGAATTAAGTTGAAATGAATTGATGATAGTAATAGTAGGTAAAAGTAGTTACTCTACCATATAGGACACTGGGGATAAGCAGAAGGAAGCAATTTCAAACAATAAATTAGGGGGAAAACAATACAAAGTGTAGCTGTTTGGTAAGTGATATCAAAATTTGGAGCAAATGTGACAAGTGAGGCAACAAAACCAAGATGCAGCAGTGATAGGGACAGCAAATGACCCTAGAAACTTCAGCTATATGCACGATTTGAAGAATTCATATACTTTCATTCTGGGACAAAACATAATTCATGTTACTGATCTTTTTTTTCAACTGGGCTCATGTATTTTGGTCACACACACACAAAAAAAATCATAAAGGAATGTCTTCCCATGAGAAAGATACCACAATAAATAATAAATAAGAGACAACAAAAGGGAAAGGGGACTTGACTCTTCCACAGCAGCTAAATATAATGTAATTTGGGCAGAGTAGAGAACAAACATACAAGTAAAAAACACAGACTGCCAGGCAAAAGAAAAGACAAGATTCATCATTTACCTACAGCTTAATATTTCCACTCTTTTCTTCAGAACAACTTCCAATACAACTTTGCTTTCAATGCAAATCATTTTGCTCCCATTATTTCTTCCAAATTTCCAATCTTTTTATCTGGGGTTTTGGTTTTCCAGAAGATAGATGCAAACCTACTGCTAACAGCTGAAGTCAGCTTCAACTTGCTTCACACCATGATTTTTGGGGGCAAATTATTGAGATATAGTCATCTAAAAAAGGGATTTGCCTTAATGGCTCTGTTGAAATATCTTGTTTCCCTCTGGACTCCTAGGTCTGGGTTTAAGAATGTTTAACAATCAGGGCAGGTCAAATTAGCCCTAATTGTGCCTATTAAACATTTCTAACCTGCTTATTAGCTTAAATGATAATGTTAAAGTTGAAACATTTATTATTCCCTGCTTATTTTCACATGAAATGACCCTAATGAGATGTTATTTTTCTTTTCTCTACCTACCACTTCCTGATACAGCAGGTCAGGGAAAGAGCTAAATGGAGAGCTTGTTCTTGGTTCTGCTCATGAGAAGGGAGCTAACTTCTTCCTCATCAGAGTGGAATTAATATATTAATAGAGCCTTAAGAGACAGATACATGTTTTGTTCTGAAAGATGCCCCAAATAGGATTTGACACTAACCTGGAAGAACTTCCTGAACTCCAGAAAGGTCAATTATTATTCTACTCACTGGAAGAATCAAGAATATTATATGTATTCTCTTTGAGAAAATGGTTAAATCTTTCTTATGACACATACCTGTCTTTGCATTTACAGAGTACTTGACAGTTTGCTTTTAATTATCCTATAAAATGATTGTGTCACTCTGCTGAGGGCAGCTATTCATATTCCCATTTTCACCTTCCTCTCTCTCTCTCTCTCTCTCTCTCACACACACACACACACACACACACACACACACAAACACACACACACACACACACACTTGTAGGTGAAATGTATGAAGAGATATGGAATAAGGGATTTAGAGATGTGAGTATTAATCTGGTCTCTGTCATGAATCAGGCATGACACCAAAGAAGTCATTGTCCCTTCTCCAGATCTTTTAGTTCACTCTCTTTACTATTTGATTGACCTTTAAAACCAGGATTCTAATGATGGATTATGTATTCAATTAGAGAATATTTATTTTTCTACTTACTGTGCTCTCATTAAAGAAAAGACTTGCCTCTTAACTTTTAAAACATATAACCATAAAATCCAACTATACCATTTCAGGAATAGAGAGAGATTTTTAAGCACTTTATAGATTTATGTCAAAGTCTTGTGTAGCTTAAATATCATTTTAAAAAAACTGGCTTTAAAATGGAAATAGTCCATTTAAAATAATAGCATATGGTAGTGCTAACATATTTTATTTATTAAAGATGATTCTTACATGGTTCAAGTAGTAAGAATTTCAGAGTCTAACAGAAAAGCTTAAAATAATCTTCAAATACTTTAACCAAATATAAAAGCTTTTCCGTAAGTTCTTTGGATGAAGACTTTATTCCTGCTTAGAGGCTCAGGCAAATTTATTCAAAATGTTCTGTTCTAGTCTCTTACCAAGGCAGATTGGAAGCTGCTAAAACAAAAACGAGATCTTCTGATCGGGCCAGTCCATCCATTTGCATTAGCAATTCTGTTTTCATACGAAGACTTCCTTCATGTTCTCCCCTATTAAGAAGAAAAGAAGCATGAATTTCCAAAGTGATGGGGAACTTTTATTTCTAACAGTGTAGCTCACAGTAACTCACTCCAAGTCACTATTTCAAATTCTTTCAAACTATCAACCATAATTAATTTATACTAGCTAACTTTCATGTATGTCAAATTCTTCATTTCATTATACTGAGAAGCCACTGATAATGAAGCCAAAAAAACAAAAAGAAAAACCATATGATTTAGTTTAATCTTGGCATAAAGATTAACAAAATGGAAGTGAGTGAATGCTAATGGCAGTATTTAAAAGAAAAAGCCATCAAAGTGAGGATTGGCAGTAAACTGGGAAATAACAGAAGAGAAGGGTAAACAGTATTAAAGGCGATGATGCTGTGTCCATCTGCAGCATTATATGTATTATTATATAGTCTCTTTATAAACCACTGTATACAGGCTGCCTAATTTTAGGTATCTGAAATCGTCACAAGAGGAGACATTAATTGCCAAACCAAAGCCATTTTCCATAGTTCTGATGGAAGAATTAATATAAGTACAAAGAAGATACAGCTTATCCCATATGCTGTCAGAATGGGAAAATAAGACAGCACAATTTCTTCACAGTTAAATTTATCTCCCACCTCTTTCTTTTCCTCCAAAAATCACTGTTAATAAGAAAGGGAAAAAACCCTTCTTTTCCTAGCTTGGATAATCCAAATTGGCTACCTGTATTGGCCAAATCATCAGGCAGCTACTGAGATCTATTTTCACGTTGTTCTTTAGACTCAACTAAAAGTACAACCATTTAAATTCTTGTCTTTTGAGGATAGCCAAGTGGTACAGTGGACAGAGTTCTGGGCCTAGATTTAAGAAGACCAGAGTTGAAACACTTACTAGCTGTGTGATTCTGGGCAATTACTTAATCCTAGTTGCCTCAGTTTCCTCATTTGTAACTGGAGAAATAAATGACAAATCATACCAGTATATTTGTCAAGAAACCCCCAAAATGGGGTTATGGAGAGTTAGACACAACTGAACAACAATTTTTGATAATAGCATAATTTTCCATTTCTTGCCCTAATGGTGGAAGCCATGGTGCAAGGTTTTGATGGAACTCATAGTTGCAGGATCTGAAATCAAATCCTGACTCTGCCCTTTCCTAATTATATGACCAAAAGCAAGTCACCTTTTTTTTTCTCTAGGCCTCAGGTTCCTTATTTTTGAAGTTTCTGAGGTGGACAAGATGGCCTATAAGGTCTCTTCCAATTCTAGATCTATGATTCTATGTAGGGTATAATGGAGGCAGTAAGAAAGTTTGCAGAGCAATACAGTATGGATCCATATTGTTTTTAGGAATTACTTATCTCCTAAATGAATGGATTTTCTTAAAATACATCACTTTAAGGAGAAGAGAGGAGAAGAAAAGAGACAATGTGAAACTCAAAATATTTTTAAAATATAAAGTTAAAATTGTTTTTATATGTAATTAAAAAATTAAATATTCAAAAAAAGAGATCACTTAATTTTTTTCTAGTTTAATTCAACATTTTATAGGACAATGACAAGATGAAATGCATCTGAAGAAGATGGGGAACTTGGAGACTATATTATGGAAGGTCCAGTTAAATGAACTATAGATATATTTCATATGGAGAAAAGCAGACTTGAAAGTGGGACAGGGGATATGGCAGGCATCTTCAAGTGTCTAGTGAAATCATCACATGGAAATGAAACTAGATTTGTTTTTCTTGACCTTGGAGAGCCAAGATAGAAATTGTCAGGAAGTAGATTTGTTTGACATAAGAAAAACTGCCCAATAGTTTTCTAACAATAAGAATTGTCCAAAAGACACATGTTGCTAATGGATTCCCTGTCTCTGGAGGTAAATCAAGAAGCTGACATCAGGGATGCTATCAAAGTGATACTTACTCAAATATAGGTTGGACTAGATGAGCTCTGACATCTGAGATTTTCAGGTTAGACAAGATAGCCTAATTGTAAGAATCTATAATGCCATGAAACAACTCTGATCAAAGCATAAAACTAAAAAAAAGTATTTTTCATAAATATGGAGAAAAATTCACAGGTTGGATAAGCTGTTCTTTCTTGTGGTGATTTTAGGAAATATTAAATCTTTATCCACAGCATGTAGATATTGATTTAAATATGCTTCTGATCTGATCTGATATTACAGAGAACTAAGGATTTTTGCCTTATGCCATCCTGGTCTAACGTATCAAAAATGATTTTTTCTCTAGAGGGGTTTGTGAGGGCATGGAATAGAAATCTGACCCCTTCTTTGATGCCAGATGAGGAGGACAGCCCTATGGCTGAAAGGTGGTCCTGGGGTCCAGAGAAAGCAGCTATGTCCAACTCACTCATGCTAGCAGGATGATGCTAACAGCCTGATACATTGGGCCTGAATGATCTTCAATCCTGAAAATCACTCCTGGGTGAGGATAAATTTTTGCCAGTCAAACAAATTATTTAAAGCATCTATTCAGTTAACAAGATCTAATTTAAAGAACCTTCCATCTGTTTGCTGAAAATGTGTTGGCTTATTAATAGGCTCATTCTTCTGGTAAATGTTGATGGGTTCTGATCATCAGACACACAAGAAGGGAAAAAATAACAACCAGAACAAAATACATTATTCTGAAACAAAAGTCCTCACCCACCCGGGAGTAGTGCCTCTTTGACTCATTACTGACTCCAGTTCATCC
The DNA here is from genome assembly GCA_023553655.1 of Myrmecobius fasciatus. Taxonomy (NCBI): domain Eukaryota; kingdom Metazoa; phylum Chordata; class Mammalia; order Dasyuromorphia; family Myrmecobiidae; genus Myrmecobius; species Myrmecobius fasciatus. The sequence goes on along the minus strand of JAJPUD010005663.1, from coordinate 59,931 downwards.
AGAAAGATTGTTGAAGGAGCATGATACCGAGCAAGTTCAAATAATACCTGTACCAAGAAAAAAAAAGAACAGTTTAAATACTCAGGTTAAGTCTTAATAGCTCTCACTTAAGGGCTTATAAGAACTAAATCATTAAGCATCTATGTTGTATTTGGTGAATCAAAATAACACTTGCAACCATTGCACTTATTCATCCAAGCATTGCCCCTTGCAGTTAAATGGTCCTGTTTCCATTAATCTTTTGTTAACATTGTATCCAGAAAGGGTAATAACTTGCCCAAGGTTACCCAGTCCTAAGTGGGTAAACTTAAACTGAGAACTCCTTCCCTGACTTCCCAGTCTAGCGGTTAGCCCCTGCTAATAACAACAGAAGCTAGAAGTGCATCATAACATATGGGCCCAATAGCTCTATTTTTTTCAAAGCTACTCAAGACAATTTCTCTCATCAGTAATAGATTTATAGTTACAAATAATTGCTAGGAGTAACTGCAGAAGGCCTATTCTAGGAGAGGGGGTAGGAAACAGAAATAACAGGATGTGCAATAAGATTTTAGTTTACCAAAGAAACCAAATCCAGATTGAGCATTAGAAATACTCTAGTTTAAATGGTCTCCTGTTTATTTCCTTGCCATAAAACATGATCACAAAGTTGGAAATGATTGGAGCAACTGCAATCCACTCTAATGAAGAATAAAAACTAAAAGATACAACATAACAGGATTGTGTCACAACTACATTTAACTTTAGTAAGCTCAACCGCATGCATTAAACAACCAAAAAAAAGATGGAAAACACATTTGTGTGTAGCAATGCAGGTATTCAGTGACATCCAGTTGTCCACAGACTGTGTTTTCTGAGACTCACTGAACTGGGACACTCTATGAATAAAGAGCCTAGATTGGCTTATAGCCCCCTGACTCACTCTTCTCATACTTTACAAGGTCTCACCTAGCTGCAGTTTGACCAGACTCCCATCTCAAGTTCCTAAACTTCATATGAGATTTAAGACATTGGAAGGAAGCTCATTTTGACTATGAAGGATTTTTTGCCTTGTGGATTGATTGCCATCCCACAAAAGATAAAACCACAGTGTGCTGCATACTGCATTTGTTTTGTTTTTACTAGATCATCTGGACTAGAATTTTCATTTAACAGTTGAAGAAACCAGTCTCAGACATGAAATGGTTCACCCAACATCAGAAAATGGCAAAAGCAAGGGTCAAAGTGGAGTGTCCCAACCCTCCATCTGGAGATCCTTCCACAATTTCAGAATATTTAAGGATGAACATACTTGGAATAGTGTACCTGTGGCTCTCCAAGGACTTGGAGGCAGTCAGGTGGATCCTCTATAAAACTTGTACAATTGAAAGAAGGGAGGGATCAACAAGTTGTGTGCATTTGCTAAAGAGATCACTCAACTGTTCAATAGCAATCACATCCTTAAGAGGCATGAACAAAATGCCTTCACCCATTAGGAGAGGAGGGACATAACCAAACCGTTGTCTATAAATAACTCTTTAATTGAAATAAGAGAAACACATGTCAGGAAAACTCCCCCCCCCTCTGATTTAGGAGAAGCTCCTAAGGGTTCTCTGGAACACTTCTAACAAAGACAGTAGATAAATGCCAAGTGGGTGCTTTTCCACCAAGTTGATGCCAAATGCCACGGTGTGCAACATGACCTCTGGCAGGATGCAGATCCTGAAATCGGTTGGAGTAACCAGTATGATTTTATAATTAATTTTAATTAATGTTAACGGGGAGACCAAGGCTGGCAGAGCTCTTGAGCTCAGGAGGTCTAGGTGCAACGGATGATGCTGATAGGGTGTCTAAAGAGTTAAATTCACATTAATATATATTAGTGCTCCTCCAGGAGTAAGGGCTCACAAGGTTACCTCTGGAAGGGCAAACTGGTTCAAGCTGGAAATGGAATGGGTCCCAGCTCCCAGGCTGAGTATGGTGGGATATTGCCCACGAGAACACCCTGAAATTCCTGCCCTTCCAGACTGGGGGAGAGAAAAGAGATTCACTCTTTAAAATTTAAACACAAAAACAAAAAAGTAGATGAGGTCAGGAATGTAAATAAATTCCTCTCCACTGAATCGGCCTTAAATACAACAAAATTCCAAATAACTGAAATATTAGTGAAATGGGAGGATCTGGCTAATGAATTTTCTTGTTAATTCAAGGTCGGGTCTGATTTTTTTAAGTCTTTTTCAATTCACCCTTGATGCAAATGTTGTTAATATATCTCAGCTGACTTACTTGTTTTATTCAAGTTCCATCTTCAGGAAATGTTACAGAATTTTCTTTGATAAAGCATTAGCAAGATTTTAATATGAAAGACCTGAACATCAATTCTCACTATAGATAGAAAAGGTCTGGGAGACTCAACTGAATATGTATTGCTTCTGGGACATTTTAATTCTGATTGGGGTGTGTGTGTGTGTGTGTGTGTGTGTGTGTGTGTGTGTGTGTGTGTGTTTGTGTGTGTGTGTGTGCACATGTTCTAATTGTAGGTTATGTGGTTTTGTTTTGTTTTGTTTGCAGAGGTGGGTAATGAATAAATTCTGATGTTAACTTTTTAGAAATATTGGATTTATAAAAAGTAGACCAATTTCTTTTCTTAAATTAGGCTGATTGAGAATTCTGGTTAACTAGATCTTGGTTATTTGAGGTTTTACTATATCCTTTTAGTATCTATTTATGAAAACACACAGACCACAAATTTAAAGTCACTTAGCAAGCTAAAAGTGACTTAATGAAATGTTCCAAATAAGTCACAATCCATTGAAAAGAAGCCAAATGGTAGGCCCAGGGAGTACCAATCTAGCCACTGAAAAACAAGAAGTAATTTTTCTTTGACCACAGGAATATTTGAAAGCATTTTATAAACGTAAAGCACTTTGAAACATATGCTAATTATTTTCTTAATTCTTACTCATTATACATTATACTGAATACAGCAGTATAAATCCCATTGCCTGTTCCTCCATTCTACCTCCACCATGTTCAATGGGTGGTTATGTTTTGGATTTCACCATTAGTGTTTTTTTGTTGTTGTTTGTTTTTGCTGAGGCAATTGGGGTTAAGTGACTTGTCCAGGGTCACACAGCTAGGAAATGTTAAGTGTCTGAGACCAGATTTGAACTCAGCTCATCCTGACTTCAGGGCTGGTGCTCTATTCACTGCACCACCTAGCTGCCCTCTCACCATTACTTTTTAGGGTACTATTTCCATAATTTTAAAAAAAATTATATTTTTCTACCTACCTCTTATCATTCTGTCTCTCTCTATGCCTCTCCCTATGGCAAGCTATTTTTTAAAATCACAGCCTACTCTACACAAAAAGCTATTCCAAACCACATTTTCTCTCCAAGTCTCTCATACCTTCCCTTTTCTCTCTTTCCATCCACGCCACAGAGGACATCCCTTCTTATTTCACTGAGAAAATTAAGGCCATTTCTCATGAGCTCCTCCTCTCCCTTTGCCATCATTTCAAAACCTCTTGACATTATTCCATATTCTTCCTATCTTTCTTCCAGTTTCTGATAATGAAGAAGCCCTTCCCCTAATGAAGATCACACTTTCTACAAGTATCTTTTGTCCTGTTCCCTTTGATTCTGTCCAGATCTGCTCCTCAATTATCATTCCCCTTCAAATAGTCAAATCTTTCCCAAAAGAGAAAAATAGGAAGGCCAAAAAGAATCAAGAGATAAGTCAGACAACTTTGAAAGTCACATGTTGAATTGATCATATTTTAATAATATTTTATTTTTCCTCAGTTACATGTAAAAATAATTAGTAACATTAATTTTTTTATTTCAAGTTCCAAATTTTCTCTCTCTGTCTCTTGCTCTCCTACTCTCTAAGATAGTAAGTAATTTGATATAGGTTATACATGTTCAATCATGGAAAACATATTACCAAATTATTTGTGTTGTGAAAGAAGATACGACCCAAGGAAAAAAGTCATGAAAAAAATACAGCAAGTGAAAAATAGTGTGCTTCAATCTACATTCAGACTCCATCAGTTCTTTCTCTGAAGGTGAATAGCATTTTTTTCATCATGAGTTTTTTGGTATTGCCTTGGACCATTGTACTGCTGAGAATAGCGAAGTTATTCACAATTCATCATAAAATATTGCTAATACTATGTACAATATTCTCCTGGTTTTGCTTACTTCATTTTGCACCGATTCATATAAGTCTTTCCAGGTCTTTCTCATCATTTCTTATAGCATGGCAATATTCCCTTACAATCATATATCACAATTTGTTCAGCTATTCCCCAGTTGATTGGCATTCCTTCAATTCCCAATTCTTTGCCACCATAAAAAGAGATATTATAAAAACTTTTATATAAATAGGTCTTTCCATTTCTACCCCTTACCCCTTTTAAAAAAATCTCTTTGAGATACAGACTTAGTAGAGGTATTGTTGGATCAAATGGATGCATCACCTATAAGTTTTAAAAGAAAAATAAGCCATATATAAAGAGATCTACAGTTGCACATATAAATATTCTTCTTCTGTTTTATTAAGTATATGAAACTACTCATTTTCTTTTATATTTGCTAAGTTCAGAATAAATAAAAATTAACCCACAAGTTGGGAGAAAAGGCCAGGGATTGGGGAAAAGATTAACAAGGTAGTTGGGGGAGATATTGTGATTGAGGATTGGGAGGTATTATGAGAAACAGTTGGAATATTTAGATCTCATGCATAAGAGAAAAATCAAAAATTTGGGTAGTCTGTGTAGAGATGAGATTTAAAGTCGGGGGGAATTAAAGTGTTGAGGCAGTAGTATATATAAAGAAAAAAAAGGGAGGACAGAACTTTAGGACTACCCTAATATACTATCTCATTAATTAGGCAAAACTATATATAAAATATACCATTTACATAAAAAAACTACACATAAAATAGACTATCTCATGAATCAGGCAAAATTGGTATTATTATCAACATTGTACAAGTGAGCAAACTGAGGATCAACAATAATAATTCCATAAATATTTATTAAGCATCTATCTGTTAGGTGCTAGTGATACAGAATCAAATATAAATCAGATCAGGTCAAAAGAGTCTTTGTTCTACCTATAATGTGTACTTTGAGGAGGTGGAGAGATCTAAAAGCTTCATGGAGGAAGTGGCATCTGAGCTGAGCCTTAATGAAAGATGAAGATTCTAAAAGGCAAAAAATGAGAGACTATATATCATAGATGGGATGTTAAGTTTGGAGACTAGCTAGTAGTCTAGGGTGGGTGTCATATAAAAGTACATGAAAGACCAAAAGGTGAAACAGATCTGGAATAGAACCTTTGAGCCAGATGGTGGAGGGTCTTAAAAAAAAAAGCAGGGAATAAATAACTAAAAAAATGTTAATTTTGTTTTTTGGGTTTGTTTTTTTAAAGCTATATCATAGAGAATGAAAGAAGGAAAAAAACTTCTGCTTGGAATGCATGGGATTAATAATAACTAAGAGAAAAAAAATCTGAATTGCTTTAATTCTTATTTTGTTTCTCTTTTTTCTGTCAATAACAACAATATAAATAAAATAAAAATTATTTAAAAAGAGGAATACATAGAAAATATATAAATTTAAATCAAATACAATTATATATAAAATATATTATAAATAATATATGTGAATATATAATATATTAGTGTCTGTAAATTATACCATGTATATAAATTTCTATTTCTATGTTATATACATATATATAGTATGACATATAATATATCCATGTAAATACAAATTTATATAAATTATGAACTAAAAAGATAAATAATGTTACTATAAATATGAAATATAACAAGTAGCATATAGATAAGTGTGGAAATATTTATACATATATTCAATTTGTCAAGTATTTTAACATAATTAACATGTAGTGGATTTCCTGCCATCTAGGGGAGGAGTAGGGACTAGGGGGGGAAAAATTTGTAACAGAAAGCTTTGTAAGGGTCAATGTTGAAGAATTACCCGTACATATGTTTTGCAAATAAAAAGTTTTAATAAAAAAGTAGCATATAATAGTAATAATAAATAAAATAAATATATTTATAAAATAAAGAGCAATAAGTTACTGATAGGCAGCTAAGTGTCACCATAGTGCATAGAGCTCTGAGTCTGGAGTCCAGAAGACCTGAGTTTAAATCCTTCCTGAAATACTTAATAGGTGTGGAATCTTGGGCAAGTCCCGTAATTTCTGACTGTCTCCATATCCTCAATCGTAAAATGATTGTTGTAAGGATCAAATGAGATAATATGACATATAGCAGGTGCTATATAAATGTTTTCTTATGTTTCAAAATTCTAATTCCCGGGGCAGCTAGGTGGCCCAGTGGATAGAGCACCAGCCCTGAAGTCAGGAGGACCTGAGTTCAAATCTGGTCTCAGACACTTAACATTTCCTAGCTGTGTGGCCCTGGGCAAGTCACTTAACCCCAATTGCCTCAGCAAAAAATAATAATAATAATAATAAAATAAAAATTTTAATTCCCCCAAGGAATTAGAAGCCAGAAGGGACAAACTGTCTTTTGTCAATGATGCTATCATAGGATGTGTGAGCAAAAGCCAAGTAAAAACAGCCATTCTTTTTTGTGTGTTTTTGGGAAATAAAAGCCCACAGTGAAATTTTTCATAAGCATCATCTTTGAAACTAGGGGAATTCACCTCCTCATTTCCTTTTACCCTACAAGAATTTAAAGGCAATGAAATCAGGGGTTCCTACCCGGACGAGTTTCTCTGAATCACCCCTCCATTTGCTAACAATGGTAGATGCAGAAATATTAAAGAAGGTTGTTTTGCATTCAGTAGCCACAGCTTTAGCCAGCAAAGTCTTTCCAGTACCTAGAACCACAAGAATGAGATTGAACATTCAGATGTAGAAGCCAGACACCCTCTCAAGGTAGTCTGAGACCTACAATAGCAACTTTCCCAATGACTTAGAAATGGACTATAACACTTTCAAAATGAACTCATCCCACTCAACAAAAGGATAACTCAGCTAATATAGAAACAAAAGTAGAAGATATAAAAATGTGTATTTACCTGGAGGGCCATAAAGTAATAGTCCTTTCCATGGGGAAAGAATCCCTGTAAACAGCTGTGGATACTATGGAAATGAGAAATTCAGGGACAATTACATGTTTTATACCCATGTATATGAGGAAAACTAGCAAAAATAAAAGTGAAAAATATAAAATCTAGGTCTCTTCTAAAGTTACAATGTGAATTTAATGGGATTAAATTTTACATGTAATGACCAACTTGATTTTCTGATTTTGAATTTTTTAAAAATTTATTCTTAATAAAGGTGCATGTAGATACTATGTTTGGTAGCACATTTTATAGTATTTCTCACAGATTTCTTATTATTTTACCCTGAATTTTATATTTACCCCAAATTTTTATTATATTTATTTTATTATATATAATTTATATTATATTTATATTTACCCTGAATATTTATATTTTATTCTGAATTTTAGTCTGCAAAAATTTATAGAGGCTGTACAAAGTTTGCAAGGATCTTTCTGCTTAAAAATAAAAAGAATGACCAGAACTAAGGAATACAGAATATAAAGCAGTTATGTATCTCTACCATTTTGAAGCAGCATGTTTCATGCAAGAATCACATTTAGTAACAAATTCATTAGAAGATAAAACAAAGAATCTCCACTCTCTAATTCTCAATTTATTCGCCAGTAAAATGAAATAATAAGTCTATTTGCCTTACATAGGGTCCAATGAGGGCAATAAGATGAAGCATGTGGATGAACTTTGTCCTTTTAAAGGAATGCCCTTTTAAAGAAAGGTATTTTTTGGCTTTAGATTATTCTAATCTGGGCAAAGCAGCCTGATACAGCTGATTCATTGATGACAAAACACCCTATACTTCGTTTCCTACTGCATGTGACTCTAACATATATCTGTCCAATTGATAATAGGCAGGGATAACTCCCAAGAGGTGATTTTAGAGCTTTTTCCTCCTTACCCTTATAGGATACACAACAGCCTCTTTGACTAACTGCTTGGCTGCATCAAGTCCAATAATGTCATTCCACTTTATGTTGGGATTTTGGAGATAAATGTCCTGCAATGCACATTTGATCATTTTGTTAAAATTAATGTTTTTCTCTATAGCAATAATAAACACAGAGACAAAACAACAGTTGACTTATTATAGGCTATAAAGTGCTGGTGATAAAAACTTTTCACATTATACATGGACACACTGAAATTTTTGGTTAGTTCACCAAAGGGAGGCAATGAAAACATTCAGTTCTTTTCCCTGGAGAAGCCATTGATGACAAGATACTTCTAGAAAAATTCTTTTAACTATAGACTTCACCTACCTTCAGTCAATAACAAATAAAGGTGATTTATGGCAATAATTAAAAAAGCTCCAGAATATGCTTTCAAATTACATGAGTTTTTACTGTGAAACAGAGTTACTGAAGGAGTACTGGGCTCTTTTTTTCCCCTTGGTCTTGCTAATACTTTCCTAATTCATTACACAAAAAGAGGTAATGCTATTTAAAAAGCAATTTCTTTTTATTCCCAGTGATGGCTCCCTGTTTCTATCAGGTAGAAATTGCTTCTACCAAATTCAAAAAAGGCAACAACAAAACAAAAGTGCAGGTTTTTCTCTTATTGGGACTTTAATTTTATTGGGTTTTTAGATGCATTAGCAACTATTTGGGGCAAACAATTAAGATGGCTTTTACTGATAACTAATTTAGAGTTTCTAAACTTCAGTTTCACAAGAAGCATAAAAAACTCTCTAAGTTATTTTGCTGCATCAGGCAACCTGAATTTGTAACTATTTTGTATCAGAAACGCTATGTCATTAAGGAAAATCCAACCATAGAATTATCCTTACAATAAGATGTTCCATAAAGATCATGAGACCCACCAATGTGGGTGATGCTAGCAAAGACATGAGCGACAAACATTATAAAATTCAGATTCCCCCACAGATTAGAGTTAAAAACTATATTTAATAAGATTGAATTTCATGAGTGTGACCAACTTGATTTTCAAATTTTTTTTACAATTTCCCTTAATTGCTAGTCTTATCTTATCACCTACTTTGGGGAAAAGGCAACAAAGGCCCATGAAATGATGCACTTACTTGATGCTTCTGGGCATGGACAGCTATGTTCCAAATGAAGGCTTTTCCAGAACTGAGATCAAGGCAGTATTATTATGAACACTATCCCTACAGTATGAGCTCAGTATAGGGAAGGATATTTCTCATGATCACAATTATCCAACAATAGAGTGTATAGCCTCTGGAGGTGGTGAAATCCATAGCATTTTTAAGTTCTCAATTAGAGAAGGATATAAATGGGATTCTTGTTTTAGGGACTGTGATGACCTCTAAAGATGCTTCCAGCATACACTCAATTATTGTTTTGTCCACATCGTCCCTTTTGTAAGAGAGATGTTTTGTATGAATTGATGCAAAATGAAATAAGCAGAACTAGGAAAATAGTATACCCAATGCATAAATAATGTTAACTGGAAAAAACAAACAAACAAAAAAAAACCAATAGCCAAACAACTAAAATGGATGACATAAAATTAGGACATGCTGAGTTTGAGATCCCTGTTGTCCATGCAGTTCAAAACACCCAATAGGTAGTCAGTGGTACAGGACTGAACTCTAGAGAGACAGTGAGGATGGACACAAAGATCTGGGAATCATTAATGTTGAGATAATTGAAGCTGCGGGAGCTGATGAAATCATCCAGTCAGAGAATATAGAGATAAAAGAAAAGAAAAAATAGGACATGACTCATACGTATCTGAAAACTGGATGGACTGCCAAAGCAGAGACTGGGTACCTCTTGTGGAAGAAACAGTGAACATTTAACCATCAAACATCAGATCGAGCTCTGAGGTTCCCTTCCTGCTTTAGTATACTGCTTTCAGTGCTGATTTACCTTCTTGCTTCACCTCCTTTATGAAGGATGGTTCAGGGAATACTTCCTGCTATCTGCCTCCAGACTCTTAACTAATATTGTGCCCCATAAATATAATAAGTCAGAAGTAGTACTTTTGGTTGACATCATCAGTGAAATCTCTCATACAGGCCTAGTTTATCCTGAATATTTCAAATTATTAAATCATCTTCCTGACATTTTTTTTTGCCTTTTTTCTGAAACTCACTAAGACGTAAAGAAGGTTTTTTGTTTTGTCTTTTGGCCAGGGGATGAGGGATGAGCATGGTAAGGAGATAGTATATGTTACCTTAGCTGAACCTCTGCCTTCCTCATAAATAAGTCCTTTTTCAGTTGGTTATCTTGGTCTCTATAGCAAGATGCGTTTTTTGTATTGTAATTTTATGATTCTATAATTTATTTATCATGCATTATTGTGCCTCTAAATATGAGCATCTTTGCAATTGGGGCACTTTATAAATAAATGATCATATTTATTGTTATTAATAAAAGAAACAGTCTACATGCTCCACTAGCCACAATCAGGCTCAGTAAATTTGTGAATTGAATATCAGATCTTACCCTGCTTACAACAGCCGCGAGTTCTCTCATCTCACTATTCATGCCAATAAATGCACTAAGAGGTTTTAGCAATCGTACCTGAAGATAGAAACAAAAAGCCTAACATTAAAATTTTGTTTCATAATTTAGAAAAGAAAAACTGTACATGAAGACATGGTAATGTGTTATAATGACCTTAGATTTCTATTTCTAATTTCATTTTCTAAAGTTCATTTAGGTTTTGGTATCTTTTGAAAGACAAATATAACATAACTGCCACTTACTGAAGGGTCTGGATTATAGTCAAAACTGTTTAAGGTTATTTCATTGGTTGTTCCTTTGATAGCATCTGTGATCAACCCATGGAAGTCAATTACTTGACCCTGAAAGTTAACAATGATTATTTACTGTGTTGAAATATTTCTCTAAATTTTAGACAATTTTATTAAAGCTACAGGAATTATTTTTTCTGTATTTTAGTGCATAAGGTAAGATTTCTAAAACAAGAAATACACAGAAAAGGGGGCTATACTTAGAATCAGAGCTTAAAGCAATCTTAGCACATATTTCAGTCTCAACATTTTAGAAAGGAAGAAACTGAGGTTTCAAGAAATTGGGTGACTTTTTAAAGTATGAGTTCCAGGAATAGTATCCAGTTCTCCTAATTCCCAGCCTAGTGCTCATTCCACTACATCACACAGACTCAACTAGGGTTTAAAAATGTCCTATATCATCATCATAAATACAGTTTTGTCTCTCCAGATATAAGTAAAGACTCAGAGGGATGATCACATCCTTGTTGACTCACTCCATCTGCCAAATTAACAATATTATACAATATATACATTTCATGTATTCAATACATTTCAAGTATTCAATACAATACATTCCAAGTATTCTTATGGTTTGGAAATGTGCATTCTCAATATGATATGAGCTTATTGGAAGAAAAAAACCTAAGCATATAGAAAATAAACAAATCTACTATTAAATGGATGACAGATATGGTTTTCTCTTTTAGGTGTAAAAATAATATAAAATATTTGTGGTCTACAGCAAGGATTTGAAGTAGACCAGCTATGCTCTATCACAGGAACTACTTCATATGATATCCCTTTCATTTTTCTCCTTGGACACTTTATATATTATATTATACTATAGAGTAAAGAAAGGCTTTCCTTCTCAGGCATTCAAAATGGCCCTAGCTTCCAGACTTCAAATATCTATGGGCTGAGGGAGGGATGAGGATGACATTTAGTATCACACTTTTCTACTTGTATCCTGATGTCATTTTTTAGAGAGAATGAGAGTATGAATTTAGATTGCAATATCAGAGATTAAAAAATGACATTAGCAAGCCACTATTGACAAGTGAGTAAATAAAATACTCATTATATAATATATGACAGTCCTACTGCAAGTTATAATCTTGATTATAATGGACCAGCACTACAATTGGAAAAAAATTTCCTATTTATTTCAAAGTATTATAAGAAATCTTCCCATTTTAAATGATGAATATTTCAGTGTTTGACTTACCCTTCTGGGGTGAGCATTGTCACTCCCAATACCTTTGTTGATTCCTGATATATTTAAACCAAAGTCAGAAGTCTCTAAGGTAGCTGTATTGTCAGCCTCCTGAAGAAGGAAGAAAACAGTTGCAAGGATAAAAATTCAGCTTTGAACACTGGTCCAGCTGCACACACTAACTGCATATGCTATACTTATCACGTAATACTGCATATTACAGTTACTTATATTTGCCTTTTATCCTACAACTAGGTTACAAATTCCATGAGGGCAGAGACTATGGACCTGGCACAGTGTTCTGCACACAGTAGGCAGTCACATTTTCTCTGTTGGTAGCACTGGTCTAATTCATTGAGTGTTCTTAAAGGAACACACTATGGGGGAAAATAACCTTGAAAATTAAATATAATATGTTGGTCTTATGAATGGGGAAAGTTCTTTAGCATTTTTGTGATTTAGTACCTAATTCCAACTGAATGAAACACCAGTCTTTATATGCAACATAAAATATTTTCTTTTATATACCCAAGTAATGTTACTACTCAGCCATCCAAAAGGCATATCCCTATCAACAGAACATGTTGAACAGAAATAACTAGCCTATCTCATTACATCTCATCTTTGCCTCTTTAGCATAATATTGTAATTACCTAAGCTAACCATTCATAAGCCAACCTACCCAAGAATTACAGGATCTAATTTAGTGTTCCTTCATAGTATTTCTTTTGATCCCTTTTCTTTGCTTTTATTTTCCATTATACAATTTCCCCTTAATGCCTAATATGGATTCTCTATACTTATTCAGTTCTATCTGCCCCTTGGATTGCAGGAATAAAGATATGAGTTACATTTTTGTCATGATCAAGTCCCCCAACATGTATTTAAAACACACACACATACAGTCCTATTTTTGCAATTTCAATGGCATAAGGAAGCCCTTGTGAGAAGATTCCTTCAACCAGTGTTGAATATGACTAGCACTTGTTCTGAAAACTTGCAGTATTAAGAGAGTTGCTGAGAGGGACTTCTTCAGTCAACCGGTCACTATGTCTCAGAGGCAGGATTTGACACCATTTCATGATTCTGAAGCCAAGCAGTTCTTCCTGTCTCTCTGTTTGTCTCTCTCTGTCTGTCTCACTCTCTCTTCAGCCTATATTTCTGAAACTGGGTTCATGACAAGAGAAAACCTTGAAGAGAAGTGGAACATTGATGGGGTCACTGCGGGCTGGGAAACCTTGCCTGTTTCTCTCTCCTCTGACTAAGGTCACAGATCTCATGAAGTGTTTTGAATCTAGCACTCACGTGTAAAGGTTAAGTGATTTCAATAACCCAAAAAACTCACGGGGGAAATCTAGTCAAATGGTGATTTCCTTTTACCACGCACTAGGTGAGAACCAATTTAATTCCCAAAACAAAACAAACAAAACAAAACAAAACAAAAAAACTAATTTCTCTCCCCTTTGGGTAGCTATATCTTAGTGTGAACGACTGATGAGGATCAATTACAATCACAATCAATTACAGCAAACAAGCTCTGGCAGTTCCATGTTAACCTGTTTAGAGTTATCCTTTCTGGGGGACTTGGGCTCCAACGTCTTCCCTGATGTCGTCTTTGACTGTGGCTGATGCTGAGGGATCCTAGGAAGATTCTGAGAAGCATCACTCACCACCCTATGGTACAAAAAACCTTGAAGGAAATTATTTTAACTACTTAATTTGCAGCAAACAAGCAATCAGGAAGTACAGCACACCTGAGGGGAGAGAGTCCTATATTTTAAGACTATCCTTCTGGCACTCTTCTGCTTGTAGCCCAATGCTCTGACCTTCCTCCCTGCTCATTCATGTGCTTCAAATCTGACTCAAAACTCACCTCCTCCAGCAAGCTGCATTCCTCATTCTACTCCGAATATTCCTCTTTTCCACATTCCTTTAACCTTTATATATGGTTTAATCAGGGAGCACTTTGTTGTTTGATAAGTAATTTACCTTTTCATCTATGTGGCAGACTCCCCAAAGACAGCAATTGTGTGCTATTAACTTATTTTGAGGTCCTATTCATTCTGTGCTCAATCTGTGGGAGAGTCTTCCAACCTTGTTTTAGTCTGACTAGATACATTGCACTTTGACCCAAACATAGTCATATTATTTTAGTCCTCTTCAAGAATGAAAGATAACCTACCAATATACACACTATATACAATATACTATATTTACCACTATATACAATAAATACTCAAAAAATATTTAAACAATAATAACTTAAAACTTGACTCTATAATTACTTAGAATGTGTATTTACAAAAGATTTTTTTAAATAATTCTTTCAATTGTCTCAAACCAGTTCCAATTGTTCACTGAAGAAAACCATATACACGCAGAGAGAGGGATATGAAATATGGACCACAACATAACATTTTCATGCTCTCTATTGAGGTTTGCTTGCATTGTGTTTCCTTTCTCTGATTTTCTTTTTTTTTCTTGTAGATAGGATTTTTCTTACACAACTTGTCAAGTATTTCAACATTATTAACATGTAGTGGACTTCCTGCCATCTAGGAGAGGGGAGGGGATTGGGGGTAAAATTTGTAAAGATCAATGCTGGGGAACTACCCATATATATGTTATACAAATAAAAAGCTTTAATAAAAAAAATAATAATTCTTTCTAGTTATTCCTCAGAATATCTTTCTGAGGTAGAAATAAGTTCAACATGTTATAATATCCATTGAATTACATACAAAAAAAGCAAAAGACTTGATTAGGTTCACACATTAAATAGGGAAGATCAAGAAACTCTGCAATTATAAGTTATTGTTCAGTCTTCTCTGATATGCTATTCAATACACAACTTAAGTGTTTATTAGAATTCTTTAATACACAACTTAAGTGTTCACTAGAATTCTTTAATACACAACCTAAGTGTTAATTAGAATTTTTCCCTCTTACACTGATCCCAGTTAATTGTGTTTTTGACTTAATTTTTTTTCATGGGAATGTTTGTGATTTGTATTTGGTAATATAGCCCCAATGAGAAAGTCCACAGTAGTAAAAGAGTATAAAACATACACACTGTCATTCTCATCTTGAGGAAAATGAAGCGAGACAAGAGTGCAGAGGCCTGGGTTCTTGGACCAGCCCTACTAAGAACTCTCTGATCTGTGCTGAACAAATAGTGGCAACTTTTCTTTGACTTGTTTTCATCTAATATAAAATGACTAAACAATTTGCATTCTAAATACCTCTCTATGCCTTTGAGAGGATGTACGTGTTGTCTTTCCTTTTTAAAAAATTAAATAATAGCTTTTAATTTTCAAAACACACGCAAAGATAGTTTTCAACATTCACCTGGCAAAACCTTGTCTTCCCAATTTTTCCCTCCCTTCCCCCCATCTTCTCCTTTAGATTACAAGTAATCCAATATAGGTTAAACGTGCACAATTCCTCTATATTTCTATAATTATGCTGCACAAGAAAAATCAGCTCAAAAAGGGGAAAAATGAGTAAGAAAACAAAATGCAAGCCAACAACAACAAAAAGAATGAAAATATTATGTTGTGGTCCACACTCAGTCCCCACAGACCTCTCTCTGGTAGAGATGGCTCTCTCCATTAAAAGTCTATTGATAGTGGCCTGAATCACCTCATTGTTAAAAAGAGCATGTCCATCAGAATTGATCATCGTGTAATCTTGATGTTGCTGTGTATAATGATCTCCTGGTTCCATTTACTCCACTTAGCATCAGTTCATGTAAGTCTCTCCAGGCCTCTCTGAAATCACCCTGCTTCTTTCAGAACAATAATATTCCTTAATATTCATAAACCATAATTTATTCAACCATTCTCCAATTGATGGGCATCCATTCAGTTTCCAGTTCCTTGCCACTACAAAAAGGGCTGCCACAAACATTCTTGCACTACATGTTGTCTTCTCAAATAGAATATAAGCTCCTTGAGGGCAAAATCTTTATATTCCCCTGCACCTGGTGCTTGTTATGATGCCTAACAAGTACTGAATAAATATTACCGATAATATGAAATATTTATGGAAGTTCCACGAGGAGAGGCCCTTTACGGAACGCAAGCCCTTCCTACTTTTGACTCTCAACTCCAGGCTTTTTTTCTGGCTATCCTTAATGCCTGGAATGCTGTCTTTTCCCCACCATGTTTACTGGCTTCTTCCCTGATTTTCTCCAAAACTATTCAATTCTCACATTTTTCAGGAGGCCCTGCCTGGTCCTCTCCCCACTCTCCCAAACTGCCTTCCTTCTGGGATTACCTTCCTGCTATTCTGTATACATCTCATGTATACATAGCTCTTTTCATAAGAAGACCTTATCACAATGGGATTGTTTTTTTTTTCTCTTTGTTGACAGATTGTAGTTGATATTTAAAAAAAAAAAAAGAAGCTTCACTTATTAGACTATCATGATCTCCAGATCCCTAGGAAATTGACAGGAGATAGGGATTTTTATATTCATCTGACAAATCAAGAAAATGAAACCTAAGATAGATGGAGCAACTGTTTGGAGATCATCAAAGAAGTTAAGGAAAAAACTGGAACCCAAGCTTCCAGTTCCCTCTATTTATTGTCTGCATTATTTTATCTAAGCATAGGAAATTTACATACACATGTATATATTCTTAAACATCCCTTCAATTTGTTCATTTTCTTCCTTTCTGAAGCAGTCTATGTTTGGTCTTTAGCATAAATTGAACATGTTCTTCAGTCATTTTTCAGTTGTGTCCAACCCTTCATGACCCCATTTAGGGCTTTCTCAGCAAATATCCCAGAGTGGCTACGCATTTCCTTTTAGAGCTCATTTTACAGATAAGGAAAACAGTGACTGCCCAGGATTACATAACTAATAAATGTCTGAGGCCAGATTTGAATTCAGGAAGATGCTGCTGCTAGCTAGAACAAATACATATACATACATCTATACATACAAACATATACACACATATATAGTCTTCTAGAATTCTAGGCTGACCTCTCTCTCTCTCTGTGTCTCTTTCTATATATTTATGTGTACATATACACACACTATATATATAATTCTAGAATGCATAGTCCATAATACATATGCATATATAGTATAAAATTCTAGACACTATATATATGTATATACATATATATGTAGTCCAAGTTTGATCTTTAGCTAGTGTGTAAGTATGTATGTATATAAACACAGATGTATTCTTCTAGAATATATACATATATGTAAATCTGTATATATATTCTAGCTAACAAACTTGGACTAGCTCAGAAAGGAAAAACGAAAAATAAATTCAAGGGATGTTGAAGAATTAATTAATTTCTTAAACAATTAATTGTTTAAAAAAAGTTTCCAGCCTTGATGACAGCCCTCCACAAATGACTGTTAACTGGGCTCTCTTCCCTGATGTAAAATACAAAAAGCATTATTATGCATGAGTACTAATTTACTAATGACAGAAATAAAGGCACAGACTCTTAAATAATTCTCTTTAGCAATAGAAGTTTAATGGGAACATAATTCATTAATTTCCTATCTAATCCAACCATTCTGGAGAGCAATCTGGAACTGCCCAAAGGGCTATAAAACTGTGCATACCTTTTGATCCAGCAATATCACTGTTAGGTCTTCAAAAAAGTGAAAAGGGCCTATTTTGTGGTGACTAGGAATTGGAAATCAAAGGCAAAACCATCAATTGGGGAATGGCTAAACAAGCCGTGGTATGATTATAATGGAATATTATTGTACCATAAGAAATAACAAATAGGATGATTTCAGAAAGACTTAAGTGAACTGATACATAGTGAAGTGAATATAATCAGGAGAATGTTGTATAGCAACATTCAACAATATAGTTCAATGTACTATGAATGACTTAGCTATTTCTCAGGAATACAATGATCCAAGACAATCCCAAAGGACTGACAGTGAAGCACACTATTCACCTCCAGAGAAAGAACTGATATTGACTGCATGCTATTTTTCATTTTCTTTTATTCAAATCTTCTTGTACAAAATGAATAACATGGAAATGTTTTACATAATTGCACAAGTAGAACCTATATTTGTTTACTGTCTTGGGGGAAGGAGGAGGAATTTGGAATTCAAAACTTTAAATAAAAATGCTTTTAAAAAAATCCTATCTTGTTCTTCCCAATTTTAACCATTGTTCAGGGTTAACCACTGAATAGTGGTCAAAAGACCTGGGTTCAAGTGTCAGAGCTGCCACTAATCAGATGTGACTTTGGGAAAGTTCCTTCCCCTTTCCAAATCCCAACTTCTTCATCTGTTAAATAGGATTATTTAAATGGGGTACGTGCACTATTTACCTCAGAGAGTTGTGTAAAAATCTAATGAAATCATGTATAGAAAGCATTTCATAAATACAAAATACTATCTATAGACTCTTGAGTTTCCATTTTTGACCTTTATCTCATAAAATACACACAGATACATATGTATACTTCAATGTATATTATATATATATGTGTGTGTGTATATATATATCTGTATTCACACACACACACACACACACACACACACACACACACACACACATCCATACAAGTAGAAGCATTCCCAAGCTCTCCAATCACCCACCAGGCTTTTGCTACTACAAAGAAACAATGAACTCTAAAAGCCCTCATCACTCAATCACAGAACTTCTTGCCAGGATAAGAAATGCTGAGGAAGTTTTGAGCATGAATTTAGGTTGTAAATAATCAGAATTCGCATGTGTTTCCAAGCCCTGCTTTTTAAAATGCCCCCTCACTGTTTCCTCACACTAGTAGTTACCATTTATTACTATAGTCTGACTAGCTTTATGGAAACTATAAATAAAAGAATAACACTTTTGTCAAAACAATAAAACTGTTCCTAAAGAATAGCGCAAAACTACACTAGCCTTAGGCAGTGTATTAACATGAAGCATTTCATCAGCACTTCCCATCATGCACATGCTCCTCTCCAATCATTTTTATTAGCTACTCCAACAAGCTTGTGAGGTGGGTGTAGCATATCCAGTTACTCTCCTTTCAGTGGTGCCAGATGAGGGGGCAGGTAGGTTACCTACCCAGAGTCAGGCTATTTAGCCCCTAAACTTTTAATAAGCTGTTTCTCCACATAAGTTATGCCAAACCCCTCAATGGCAAAATCACTAGCACTTTATACAGTTTTTTCATTCACAGTTTACAAAATGGTGTGATCTCTGCAGCTATTCACACTTTTCCTTCCAATGAAATTTAAACCTTTTAAAAGCAAAAGGAATATGCAACCTTCCATAACTAAAGAAGCTATTACTACTGGTGTACTCAGATCTATAAAGATCCAAGCCTGATGCTAAAAAGTCACATTATCTCTTTCGGGAACTGGCTCCAACAGATCTTTTTTTTTTTTAACTCTAATCTAGCACAGGGAAAGGCAGAGAGAAAAACCCAAAACTACTGAAGAAAATTGGAATAAGAGGGATGAGTGGTGGGAGTAAGACAAAGAAGGAAAGGTAAAGCTGGTGTAGTAGGATAGACTTTGCTTTAAAAAAAAAAGTACATTTATAATAATAAAGAGAAGAGAAGTCACCGAGAAACTCATCTAAGATGCAGCAAACCCAGAATGGAATTTTGCTATGGAAAAGGACATAAAATAGGGAAAGGAAAGGGAGAAGTCAGAAGGAATGCAGGAAATGTGTACTGATACACCATGGTAATAGTCTGTGCAAAGTAGTAATGAAAGCATGGCTTGCTGTGACATTACAGCTGTCCTAAGGTGGTCCCTTTGTGAGAAGCACTGCTTGAAGAAAGTACTTCCATCCTGACCTACTAGGAAGTCAGACAAGGCTTCAAGGATTAATGGAGTTCAGCAGATGCTACTGGACCAGGATCTTTGTGCTCCAGCTGGTTCCTGACCTTGTAGCGGGGTGGGACTGCATTTGGGGAGGAGTCTACAATCCATCAAGCCTGCTTGCCAATGTACGTACAGCTGCTTAGTCCATGACTATTCAGAGATGGTCACTGGACTCTCAATCACAATCTCACACTGCATGAGAGGCACAAAAGTTTTACCCCAACCATAATGACCCCAGCACAGGTGAATGAGTTATTGGGAAATAGTTAATTCTATTCACTTTACCTTCTGGACTTTCCACTTCTGGGTATCTTGTTTTCTTCTGCAGGAAAAGTAAATGTTGAAAGAAGAAAAAAAAAGTTTGACCAAATTCCTAACAAAGGAAAGAGTAATTCTGACACCTGTCTGTCCCTCCTTTTAAGGAATCTTAAGACTCATGGTATTTGTGGCCCATGATATGTGGAAATAAATAGCCCCACTATGAGAAAAATTGGGCCCTGTAGCCTCCAGGAGAGAGCCCTGAAGGACATAAGATACTTCAGGATCATGAGGGTCCAGCACTAGAGCTGTTGTTTCATGAAGCTGTTGTTTGATCTCATCTCACTGCAGTGTGTGTCATTAAGTCAAGACATGAATCTTGTCAGATATTTCATGACATTTATAATATTGGGCAGCTTTACCCTCAAAGAAGGATGAACACTGATGTCAGAAATCACAGGGAAATAATGCAGATGGGTGCACTGGAACTTATTTCCAAAAACCCACATCTTGTATATTATCCCCAATGATCTAGTCATTAGGATTTAACATGGTCTTTTATTTTATTTCTGAACAGAAAATCAACATGTGGGTTTTTGTACTGTAGGAATAATTGAATTAGATAAATTATAGGGGTCCTTCTAACTCCAAGATTCTATGATTCTAGGATCCTTGGGCTCAGCTGTTGTGAGCTCATAGTGCTTCTAGTTTTCTAGACCCTGAATTAAATGTTCAAGTCTGTGGCTTAACAAGTCCCTGGTAAAGAGGACAATGATCTTCCTTGATTTATAATTACTTCCTCTACTTATGGGCTTTTAAGATTGAATCTATTACTACAAAACAAGAGGTCTTGACTTTAGATACTCCCTCAACCAGCCTCTATTTACTTCTAACCTATAGTGGACCTATGTATTATATTGATTATTATTTGAATTGATAGCTTTTGAGAGCATTTCATTATCTATACATGAGCTATTAGCTTTACCAAAGTCCATTTACCTGTGACTTTCAAGACAGCTAATAGGTTTTCTTATCTAGCTGGAAAGATCTCTTGTATAAGCCCTTTCTGAAACATATCTTTCTATCTTTAATAGAAAGAACTAAAGTTCACATTTATAGAGCCCATTAACATTTACAAAGAATTTTCTTCATGGCAACCTTATGAAGGAGGTAGTAAAGTATGGCTATCTCCATTTTATAAGTAAAAAAATGGAGATTGACAAATGAAGTGACTTTTGAATCCCAGTTTCCTGACTGAGTCTAGTGCTCTCTCTCTCCATACCACATGGTCATGCAGGCTTCATGTTGGATAATGGGCATTCTCTTTATTGTGGAGTAAGAAGCAAATACAACACTAAGTTAAATATTATTACATACACAAACACACACACACACACATATTGCCACATACCAGTTTCAACTGCCTTTCTGACAATTTTAGGGTATTTCTGGAATTTCACAAAATAATAGCTTTCGTATTCCATCAAAATAGTTTCAAGATCAACATTGTCGCAAACTTCAAAACGCCGTAAGCCTTGTTTGGTTTCTTGTTCCAAAGCGTTGGCAGAATCGATATATCTAGCGATTTCAAAAGAAGCAAATCAGTCATTAACAAGCCCAGAAGAAAAAGATAATAAAAGAAACAGTAACTACTGGCTTAAAGAGAAGCACTATACAAAAGAATAAATCTATGTTAAATAAATAGACCAGAACGCACCTGGGGTCAAGAGGGTGTAACTAAAAAAAATAACATCTGCCTTTTAAAGGTTACAATTTATTCATTCATATGTGTGCTGTCTCCTTAAGAATAGTCAGTCATCTTGAGTGACTACACATACAGCTGACACTTATATAGTGCTTACTATGTGCCTGGCACTGTGCTAAACACTTTTAGTTATTATCTTATCCGACCCTTATTGTGAGGTAAATTCAATTATTATCCACATTATATAGATGAGAAAAATGAGACAAGTAGAGGAAAAATGACTTGCTCAGCCAGTAAGTGAATAAGGTTACATTTGAATTTGGGTCTTCCTAACTTCCTGGCTCCAGGTCTTTTGCTTACCTATAATCAATAATGCTGTTATTGCCTGTAGTGTTTTTTAAATGGTAATTTGAGAAATTTTGCAATTATTTTTTCAAGTTTATAAGCTACTTGAAAAAACACTTGTTACTTTATAATACTTATTGACCAAAAATGATAATACATTTCAACGAACTATTTTTAATATTGTTTTTTGACTGATAGTTTTCAAAAGCATTTCATTATCTCTATATGAACTATGATCTTCACCAATGCCCAGTTCCCTATGATATTTTTTTAATTTTATTTTATTTGCATAACATATGTGTGGGTAATTCTTCAACAATAACCCTTACATAGCTTTCCGTTACAAATTTTTCCCCCCAACTCCCCACCCCTCCCCTAGATGGCAGGATATCCACTACATGTTAATTATGTTAAAATATTGGCAAATCGAATATATGTATACATATTTCCAAACTTATCATTGTTGTGCAAGAAAAATCTTATCTACACAAACGATATATCAGATAAAGGAAACACAATGTAAGCAAACATCAATCAAGGAGTATGAGAATGTTATGTTGTGGTCCACATTTCGCATCCCTCTCTCTGGGTGTATATGGCTTTCTTCAGTGAACAATTGGAGGTGGTTTGAAACATTTCATTGTTGAAGAGAGCCATGTCCATCAGAATTGATCGTCATATAGTACTGTTGTTGCCGTGTATAATGATCTCCTGGTTCTGCTCATTTCACTCAGCATCAGTTCATGTAAGTCTCTCCAGGCCTCTCTGAAATCATCTTGCTGGTCATTTCTTACAGAACAATAATATTCCATAACATTCATATACCATAATTTATTCAGCCATTCTCCAATTGAAGGGCATCTATTCAATTTCCAGTTTCTAGCCACTACAAAAAGGGCTGCCACAAACATTCTTGCACATG
>JAJPUD010005663.1:0-36419 GCA_023553655.1 Myrmecobius fasciatus | reverse complement strand
ATCTTGGTATGTGGTGTTAGATGTGGGTCAAGCCCTAATTTCTTCCACACTAGTTTCCAGTTTTCCCAGCAGTTTTTGTCAAATAGTGAATACTTATCCCAAAAGCTGGGGTCTTATCAAAAACCAAATTGCTATAGTTATTGCCTAGTTTGTCTTGTGATTCTATCCTATTCCACTGATCGACTACTCTATTTCTTAGCCAGTACCAAATGGTTTTGATGACCGCTGCTTTATAATATAGTTTTAGATCTGGTACAGCAAGTCCACCATCTTCAGCCTTTTTTTTCATTAATCCCCTTGAAATTCTTGACCTTTTGTTTTTCCAAATGAACTTTGCTACTATTTTTTCTAGATCTGTAAGATAATTTCTTGGGAGTTTGATTGGTATGGCACTAAATAAGTAAATTAGTTTGGGTAGTATTGTCATTTTTATTATATTCGCTCGTCCTACCCATGAGCATTTTAAGTTTTTCCAATTGACTAGGTCTGATTTGATTTGTGTGGAAAGTGTTTTGTAATTTAGTTCATATAGTTCCTGACTATCCCTTGGCAGATAAATTCCCAAATATTTTATACTATCAACAGTTATTTTGAATGGAATTTCTTTTTGTATCTCTTGCTGCTGAACTTTATTGGTAATATATAAAAATGCTGATGATTTATGTGGATTTATTTTGTATCCTGCCACTTTGCTAAAGTTCCCTATGATTTTTAAGGGAGCTACAAGCTTTCCAATCTAACTAGGGAGATGTCAATCAATCAAGAAACATTTATTTTATTAAGCATCAAGATAGCTAGGTGATACCATGTAGGGAGGGGGTGAGGAGAAGGAGGTAAAAATTGGAACACAAGGTTTTACAAGAGTCAATGTTGAAAAATTAACCATCCATATGTTTTGAAAATAAAAAGCTTTAACTAAAAAAAAAGATAGCAAGGTGACTCAGTGGATTAAGTGCTGGGTCAAGAGTCAAGAAAATTCATTCCCTAAGTTCAAATATGGCCTCAGATACTTCCTAACACCTTCCTCATCAGCAAAATGAGCTGGAGAAGGAAATGTCAGAAAACTACTCCAGTATTTTTGCCAAGAAAACCCCAAATGGAGTCATGAAGAGGAAGACATGGCTGATGAACAACTGAACTACTATATACCAAGCAAGGTGCTAACTGGGGATACAAAAGAGAAGCTCATGGTTAAATAGGGAGGATAAGGAGCAAAAAAGCATGTAGGAAATTATAGGAAAGAATCAACAGAGGAAAGGCATTAGAATTAAGAGAAGTTGGGGAAAGCTTCCCCTACAGTAAAGAAGTCTAGAAAGAAAGAAGGCTTTCAGAGGGAAAGATAATGAGTTTCTTTTGGACATGTTGAGTTAAGTTTTCCACAGAAGAGATGGGCAGTAAATGCTTGGTGAAGGAAGCCTGAAGATTAAGAAAGAAGTTAAAGTTGAATGAGTAAATCTAAGTAAATCAGCATGGAAATGATAATTCCGTTTGATAAAACGGATAATGATAAAATGATAAAAATGCAAGCTGATGAGATCAAGTGAAACAATATAGAGGAAGAAATAAAGAGGGCCCAGGATCAAGGTTTGGGGGATATCTGCATTAATGGCATGAAAGAGATGAAAATAAAGCAAAGAAAACTGAAATGATCTGACAGATAGCAGAAAGAGGGTAGAAAGGTGTCAGTAATTTACTGGCAGGGTCAAGAAGAAGGTGATCAATAGTGCAGGAAGGGCAAAAACAATGAGGAGTGGAAAAAAAAAAAAAGAGGTCATTAGATTTGACATTAAGAAATCATTGGTGGGGCAGCTAGGTGGCGCTTTGGATAGAGCACCAGCCCTGAAGTCAGGAGGACCTGAGTTCAAATGTGGTCTCAGACAATTAACACTTCCTAGTGTGTGACTTGGACAAGTCACTTAACCCCAATTAAGTGCGAAGGAAGGAAGTAAGGAAGGAAGAAATCATTGGTAATTTTGGAGAAAACAGTTTCTGTTGAATGATGAAGTCAGAAGCCAGAGAGTTAAGAAAGGAGTGAGAGGGAAAGAAGTTGGAGGCATCAGTTATAGATGGCCTTCTCAAGAAAGGGAGGAAAGATATTGGACAGTTGTTAGTAAAGAGGAACAGAGAAAGTGAGGCTTTTTTGAAGAGGAGGGGAGACCTAGCATGGTTTTAGGCAGGTGGGAAGCAGTCAGCAAGCAATTGAAGGCCAGGTGTGAATGGTAGTGGGGGCAATCTGCTGGAGCAGAGGGGTGGTGTATAATGTATAGTGCATGTAAGAAGGAAAAGGGGCCATCTCTTTATGTGGGACAGGGGAGGAGGAGGAGACAGTAACAGAAGACATTTGGACAATGTGGTAGAGAAGGACGAGGAAAAGGGGCATTCTCTGCAAATGGTCTCAAATTTTTTCAATAAAATGTGAAGGAGATTTCTCAGTTAAGAGTTGGAGGGGAAAAGAAAGGGAACCACAGGCAGTTTGGGGAGAACAAAAAGGTTTAGAAATCTCATTGTGGCAAGGAAGATAGCTGGGTTAAATAGGGAAATTTTAAAAGATTGCCTTGCTTCAGTAAGTGCCCTGTTGGGATTACATAGCATAAAGCCATCGTGGAGGGAACGGTAGTTGGCAGTTTCATGATTTTCTCAGCACAAGAATGGGAGCAAAGGTGGTAAATCGTGGGAATAATCAATCCAAGGCTGAGGGTTGGAGGGCAAGATTGGCAGCAAAGAAGCAAGGAATTTGAGAGAAGAAGACAATGGAAAGTTGAACTGGTTCATCAAAGGGTCAAGATGGGGAAGAGAGAAGAGAGTGTTCAAACACAGAAAAGATCTAAGAGGTCAAGGGACACAGTGAGGATGAAAAACAGAGTCATCATAAGGAGAAGGGAATGACAACAGATTATGGCCAGAGAAGGGAATTTCAGAGTTCATGAACATAGAAGTGACATACATTTAATGGGATGGAAAGATCAAAAGTTATGACCATCTTTGTGTGTAACTGAACTAGGATGGAAGAGTTAAGTGATGTGAAATGAAGAAGATGGGAACCTGTAAGGTTAGGGAACTTGATAAGAGGTTTTTTTTTTTTTAATTAAAGCTTTTTATTTGCAAAAGATATGTGTGGATAATTCTTCAACAATGACCCTTACAAAGCTTTCCAATACAAAATTCCCCCCCCCCAGTCCCCACCCCTCCCCTTGATGGCAGGAAGTCCACTATATGTTAATTATGTTAAAATACTTGGCAAATCAAATATATGTATACATATTTCCACACTTATTGTTGTGCAAGAAAAATCGTATCTACAAGAAAGAAAAATCAGAGAAAGGAAACACAATGCAAGCAAACATCAATAGAGAGCATGAAAATGTTATGTTGTGGTCCACATTTCATATCCCTCTCTGTGGATGTATATGGCTTTCTTCACTGACCAACTGGAACTGGTTTGAAGCACTTCATTGTTGAAGAGAGCTATGTCCATTAGAATTGATCTTGATAGAGTTTTTTGCTTTGGGTTTTTTTTATTGTAATAAGTTAGTTACACATTGCTTTATGAGTCATGTTGGGAGATAAAAATCAAAACAAAAAGGAAAAACCATGGGAGATGTAAATTAAAAAAAAAAAAAAAAAAAAAGAAGCGAATATATTTTTTGTTTATTTTCATTCCTCCTTCTTTTTTTTTTTTTTTTTCCCTAGATGCAGATAGCATTTTCTGCCCAAAGTCTATTGGGATTGCTTTGGATCACTGAACCACTTAGAAGAACCAAATCTTTCATAGTTAATTATTTCACATTCTTGCTGTTATTGTGTACAATGTATTCCTGGTTCTGCTTATTTCATTCAGGATCATTTCATGTAAGTCTTTCCAAGTCTTTCTATAATCAGCTTGTTTATCATTTTTTACAGAACAGTAATATGCCATTACCTTAATATACCACAACTTGTTCAGCCATTCCCCAATTGATGGGTATCCACTTCTTTTCCAATTCTTTGCTACCACAAAAAATGCTGCTACAAGCATTTTGCACAAGTGGGTCCTTTTCTTTCCTTTATGATTTCTTTGGGTTACAGACCCAGTAATGGAACTGCTAGGTCAAAGGATATGCACATTTGGATAGCCCTTTGGGTATAATTAGTTCCAAATTGCTCTCCAGAATGGATGGATCATTTCACAACTCCACCAACAATGAATTAGCATCCCAGTTTTCCCACATCCTGTCCAACATTTATCATTATCTTTTCCTGTTACCTTAGCCAATCTGAGAGGTGTGCGGTGGTACCTCAGAGTTTAATTTGCATTTCTTTCATTAATAGTGATTTAGAGCATTTTTTTCAGATAACTATAAATGGCTTTAATTTCATCATCTGAAAATTGTCTATTCATATCCTTTTACCATTTTTCAATTGGGGAATGACTTGCATTCTTATAAATTTGACACATTTCTTTATATATTTTAGAAATGAGACTTTTAACGGAAATACTGGTATAAAGATTTTTTCTCAGGTTTGTACTTTCCTTTTAATCTTGTTTCTGTTGGTTTTGTTTGCACAAAATCTTTTTAACTTCATGTAATCAAAGTTGTCCATTTTGCCTTTCATAATGTTCTCTAGTTCTTTGGTCATAAATTCCTCCCTTCTCCAAAGATCTGATAGGTAAATTATCCCTTGGTCTCCTAACATTTATAATATCATCCTTTATGCCCAAATCATGTATCCAATTTATCCTTATTTTGGTATAGGGTATGAAATGTAGTTCTATGCTGAGTTTCTGACAAGTGACATTTCCATTTGCTAAGAGTTTTAATATGTATTCAAGTGTTTCTGAGGGGAAAAGGTAGGGAGGAGACTGTGAACCTACCACTGAAACTATTGAAGAAAAAAAAAAGGAGCACCCTGGAGCTTAGTAGAAATCAGCATAATTTTGACTGAATATTCCTGAAAACCAAATTTTAATGATTCCCTAAATTGATACTGGTCACTAACACCATTTTATAAATGGAGAAACTGATGCACAGAGTTTTGTTGATTTTCTCAAGATTACATAAAATACATATGAATCTGATTAAGTAGGCTGATTTCTTGGACTCCAGCTCAAAAATAAATCAACTCAAAGAAATTCCTTCAAAAGAGGAAGTTGAGCATAATAAAACCAACACTGAGCTCAGAAGCTGGCTGAGTAACTGTAAACCTCATTTAACCTTGTTAGAACTCAGTTTCTTCATCTGTAAAAGTGAGAAGTTAGAATGGATGATCTTTAAGGTCCCTTCTAGCTCCAACTTTTTCTTGGACTTAATCAATGAAAATTGTTTTTCCTAGCACTGTTGTAGAGCTTGAATTCTTGGTGAGCTGATGACTTTTTGGTGAAGGAAGAGAATGTGATTTCATAAATTTTCACTTCTCAAGGAATCAAGTCTCACTTCCTCCATGAAGATGTCTCTGATTATTCCTGCTCATATGATCATTCTCTTTTCTTCATTCCTATAATACTTAGTCTGTAACAAATAGCATTTGATTACAAATCCTCCTAATAATCTTTTCCCCCACTTTTTTTCTGCTTTAGTTTTCCCGATTTACTCATCCCGCCTACCTACAAAACCTAAATTTCAGTTTTTACATTCATGATCCTGCTCATTTGTCAGTTTCCATCAGGCTTCTAGAAAAATTGTTCCCAGTAATCCAGCATTTTGTCATACTAATGATGTAAGGGTATCCTCTAGTGGTATAAAAAGTAACTGCAGGATGTGGAGAGGATGTTTTTTGTTTTGTTTTGTTTTGTTTTTGAAGCACCAGGCCTTTTGGAAATGGCTTCTCACTGGTGCCAAAAAGCAAGAACTATTACTTTTGCCTTTCTTTGTATCCCTACCATTTGGCACAATGACTGGAATAAACTACCTGCTTCATCAACGCTTGCAACTGCCCTCCTGTCTATATAAATCCATCCTTGTATTGCTTTTCCTGATTACATGTGAAAACTACTCATAAGCAAGGTCCAGATCTTTTATTTATTTTGGAGATATGATCTATTATATCACAAGTAAAATTAGTTCTGTGCCTGAAATAGGGACTTAATAAACACATTCCTTAAGAGTGAACATCTACTTAACCGTAAGGGGCAAACACAAACATTAAAATTAGTCCAGAAAATGATTTTATCTGCTCTTTAGTCAGGCTGAGTCACTAGATTTACCTTACTCTGAACCTAGAGCTCTGATAAAAAAAAAAACTGGAGTGAGTGGTAGGATAAGCAACAAGACTTTTTTTTCCTCAATGCCACAAACATAACAAACTTTGTTGGGGAGGACTATCTTTAATTTCACATATCTAACCTCATTCAATAACATTATTTTCCTTGTTAAAAGCACTTTGTAAACCATAAAGTACTATATAAACAAGAGCTATCGTTAACATTACTGGTCTACTAGAGTACTCACTCCTTGGAAGTGGCTGGGATTTCAGCAGAGTAATTTTCTTCTGAAGCCTTCCTTGCTATGCCAAGTCAGTCATTTCTACTTCCTCTAAATTCTCACAGCACCACAGTGTTGTCTTTCATCATTCATTTGGCATCTATCTCATAAGCTACTTGTCCCTATATAAATTTACACTTACACAGTCACGTAATAAAAAACAATAACAAAAATAATAGCAGTTATCTAGTTTTTAAGGTTTGCAAAGTTATCTCTTCTCATATAAAAACATCAAAATTTGACTCCAAAAGATTGTGGCCTTCCCCTCAGGGCAAAGATCATTCAATTCTACAAACATTTGCTAGGTTTATTAATACAATTCACAATGCTAGGTCCAGGCTTTTTAAAAAAAACTTAAAAAAAAAAGTCCTCAGAAGCATGCATGCTATGGAGATGTTGTTCATCCTTCATTTTTGAAGAGGACCAATGATGTCACAGGGAGCTGCCTTGACTTGCATTGAACTGGACTTACCTAAAGCAGAGCCTCACAAAGCCAGCCTCCCTCTCCAGGCCAGAGATGTCCAAGTCCAGTGGCCATGGCCTGGGAGGCAGTGAAGGACCTTACCATTTTCGATGTCTGACCAAGCTCCAAAGGCTCCACAGTGCTTGCCTCTACCACCTTCGTGGCCATTGGAACAAACTGTTCTCATCTGCCCATTCCACCTGGGAAATTTTCCATGCCTGGGGTAGCCATCCCCTAACTCACTAATGGATTTGCAGCCTGTCAGATACCCTCAGTCTGGTTTAACTCTGGTTTTACCAGGATGTGGAAACTAGAGATTCTTGGAGCCACAGGTGAGAGCTGGGTGAAAAGGGGACTCCAAAGGAAGATGAGCAGTTCTGAAAAGGGTTCAGTAAACCATCCCCCCAGAAGTGCTAGCCCTTCTGAACATCCCCATAAGCTGTATACAAAAGAAATCCCTTTTCCCCCATGCCATTCCCCCAAAATGGATCTTGATCTCTCTTTGAAAACCTGAAGGCAGGGGGAGCCCAACACTATTCCCTCCATATGATCCATTCCACTTCTGGGCAGCTCTAAGTAGTAGGAAAATTTTATTGAGCTCGTCTAAATTTGCATCTGCAATCCCTATTCATGGCTCTTCCTCTTTCCCCCTAAGGCCAAAGGAAACAAATATAATTCCTCACCTACTAGACAACCCATTCAAATAGTTGAAAGCAGTTATTACAATCCCTAAATCTTCCCTTCTCTAAGGGGAAAAAAACAAACAAAAAACAGGTCCTGCAACTTAATCTCAAAAGGACGGATTCCAGGCTGAGGGGACACAATAAACACAAATGGAAATTAAATACAAGGCAATTTGTGGAGGGAGAAACAACTGGAACAGAGGAGAGGAATCAGAAAAAGTTTCACACGGTGGCAGTAACTGAGCCAATGAGGCTAAGAATTCAGAGACAGAGGATGCATTCCAGGCATGGGCCCCCCAGTTATGCCCAGAGATAAGAAAGAGACCGTCAAGCTCCATGGCTGGTGGTGGTTGTCCCTGGTCCTCAAAAGGGAGCAAAGTGACCCTGCTATGTCAGGGTCAGTGTACAATATGACCGGACTGATCAGATCAAGGTGAGTCCAGAAGGATCTACAACAGGCTGGGCCCAAATTGTGTACATGAAGTATGTGTGTGTGTGTGTGTGTGTGTGTGTATGTGTGTGTGTGTGTGTGTGTGTTACACCAGAGGCACTAGGAGAACCACTGAAATTTCTGGTCAAGGATTTTGACATGGTTGGACTAATACCTCCAGAAGATGATTTTGTTATAGGAAAGATGATGAGTTCTATTTTGGGAGCATTGTATTTGAAATGATGCTGAGGACATCTGATTGGAAATATCTAGGAAATATTGGTGATGTGAAAATGAAAATCAGGAGAGATTAGTGCTAGATGTATGTGTGTATACACATATTTTATACATATGTATCTATACATATGTGTATATATAATATTCTATAGTTCTTTATATTCCAACAGCTTCTAGCACAACAGATGTTCTAAAAATATTTGTTGATTAAATGAAATAAGCCATATTGGTATATCCAGCAGTCTTAATTATTAACTAATATATCTCCAGCTCTTTTGAGCCAAAGATAGAGACCTAAATGGATTCAGTAGGAATGAACATTTAATCAAATTCTAAACCACAAAATCCAGCACTGTTTTATAGAACAATAGGAAAGTTATTGTCCTTAAACAAGCTTTTTACAACAGAAATCTTTCCATTTCATGGGTCTTCTGATGATTTTAGACTTCATTACTGGGTACATTTTCATTCATGACTCCATCCCTTTTACTGGTTGTGATCAAAGAATCAGAATACTTCTTGTTCCCTTCTGCCATTTTAAGACTCTCCCTTGATCACTGCAGCCTTTCTTCCTTTGGTTTATGCCATTCAGATTTATCAACCAATCATAATCTGGTGACCATTATCTGTTGAACCCTATGAAATTTTCCTTTGTTCCTTAATGAATTCAGTGCCCAGAGCAGTCTTTTTTCTACCCCAATTCCTGCCTTTTTACAAAGGGACTTAAACACACACAGATTGATGCTCTCTTAAATATCCTAACTTCTCAGTTTCTCAATTTTCTCAGTTCCCAAAACCTACTCCTCCACTCTACTTAAACTATACAGATGTTGTAATCACCAACAAATATTCCATTTCCAGAGTTAACTCTGAAATTCTTCTATCTGATTACTGACTTTCAACATTCCATCTTTCCCTGTGCCTTATGACTCCCAACCTTGTTCTTCATCCTTACCATACATAACAATCCTTCTTCTATCCGTCAGTTCCTTCCCAATCCATTATCCCTCTAGTATATACACTTTCTTCCCTTGCCCAGTTCAACTCAATACTGTGCTCTACTCTTAAATCTCTTGTTCCTTTATCTTATCACTGATCACATCTTGGCAGTCTTGGATCACTCTCACAATCTGCCTTCATATATATTCCCATACTGCTTAAAATAGTTGCGCACAGCAACACGCACACACACACACATACATATATATGTATATATGTGTATATATATATATATATATATATAAATGAAACGAGTTTGCTACAAATTTATTTTATATAATCTTAACTGAATCTTCATTGAAGCAAGGAAATATTTTAGATTTCCATGACTTACTCTCCCCCACTTACCACATAAACTATTCAAAACCTTTTTATCTCTCTTCTAATCACCCCTTCTTTCCTTTCCCCACTTTTCTCAGTTGAGAATCTTCACTAAAAAGCTGAGATCATTAACCAAGAACTGCTTCTTCCCTCTTCATTTTGCATAATTCAGATGTCTTCCCCTATTTCCTCCTCATTTTCTTTTTTTACAAGAAGAGGTGGCCCTTCTTGTCAAGTTAAACTCCTCTTCATCCATCCTTGATCTTATCTCATCCCAGTTTCTCAAGCAGATTGCCCCTCAATCATCCTCATTCTTTTATTAATCTTCAATCTCTTCTTATCTATTAACTTACCTTATTGCACACAAACATATTCATGTCTTTTCCATCCTTAAAAAAAAAAAAACACCTCCCACTTGATCCAACCATCCCTCCTCTCCATCATTCTTGGCCTTTTTGGCTAAACTGCTTGAGAAAACTGTACACACTAGAAGCTTCCAATTCCTCTTCTCTCACTCTCTCCTAATCTCTCTGCAATATGGTTTCTGACCTTATTGTTCAACTGAAACTGTTTTCTCCAAAGTCATTAGTGATCTCTTAATTGACAAATCCAACAGCCTTTTCTTAATTCTCAGTCTTATTGATCTTTCTGCTGCCTCTGACACTGCCAATCATTCTCTTCTCATGAATATTCTCCTCTCTCTAGCTTTGTGACACTGCTCTCTCTTGTCCTGTTTGACTATTCTTGCTCAGTATCCTTTGCTGGATCTCCAGATCAAGCTCATCCTCCATGTATGTCTTTTAACATGTTGTCTGGTCCTTCCTTCTACCTCTGTGCCAGGGGTTCTTAACCTGCAGGCCTTGAATTTATTTCTGAAGTATTTTGAGTATTGTACTCGAATATAATCAGTTTCCTTTGTAACATAAATTTGTACATAAATGTATGTAAATTTTATAATAGTATAATATATTGTAATGTACATTTTAAAATATGATTTTCTGAGAAGGGATTTACAAAGCTTACCAGATTGCCAAAGAGGTATAAAGAGTATATACTATCTCCCATGGTGGTGGTGATCATTTCTAATCAAATGATTCCCAAATCTACCTATTATTTACATATATACCTATATACATATGTACACATATGTACACACTTATCCTTCCTTGATCTCTCTTGAGCTCATCTCCTATTACTAATTACCTTGTGAATATACTGAACTGAATGTTCCTTAAGCATCTCAAAATGAATATGTCCCCAACAGCCAGCACTCATCCTCCCCCCATCCTTCTGGTTACAAACTTGTCAATGTCAAGAGCCCCAGCATCCTCCCAGTCTCTTAGCTGCACTTCCTCAGCATCACCTTCAACTCTTTGCTGGCACTTACTCCACAAATCTGATAACTTGACTACCCAGTGTTCTCTGAGTTCACCCTGCTTTCATGAACGGAATTGTACTGTCTGCTGACAACTTTCCCTCTGTCTGGATTGTATTCCTTTCTCCTTCCCACCCTCTCCCTGCATCTACTGAAATCTCAGCCCTGTCCCTCCTCCATCACCTGCTCCTTCATTAAAGGGATCTTTTCCTCCTCAGATCTCTCCCAGCACCATTCACACACACTGCATTATAATCATTGGGTTTTATGCCTTACCTCCCCCTTTTGTGGCTGTTGTTTAGTCTTTCCACTTGTGTCTGAACCTATGTGACCCCAATTGGGATTTTCTTGGCAAAGATAATGGAGCAACTCATTTTACAGAATGAGAACCTAGGTTGAGTGACTTGCCCAGAGTCACCCAGCTAATGTGTTTGAAGCCGCATTGGAACTCAGGGTTCCTGCCTCCAAGCCCAGCACTGCTCTGGCTTCCCCAGGATACTGTAAGTTCCCTGAGGGCAGCACACTTTTTTGCATCTCTGTCCCTCCCACTACAGCCACACATCAGAAAACATCTGCTTGGTTGAATCGGAAAATAGAGCCAATGGGGTACACATGAATTACTGGAAGAAGAGAAGGATAGATGAATTTTTTTAAAACAAATTTTTATTCACTATTTACACAATGGGAAAATAGCTGCCGATTGGGTTAAATTGTTCAGTCATATAACTAAGTTAATAGCAGATGAGGGGTGTGAGGCAGAAGAGAGATATCTCTTGTCCTGAGCTAATGACAGACAAAACTGGCAGGGGAAAAAATGTTTATAAAGGATATGAAAGGGAAAATAATTATCTAAATGGAGAAAGGGAAAATAAGGCAAGAGAAGAATGAATTGGTTAGGTAATCTTAGATATTAGATATATATATATGATGATATAACATACCCCTCCTGTGTTAAATAATGCAAAATCAAAATGAGAAGATTTTTTCGGCGAGCTTCTGCCCTCATTTCACCCTGTAAACAAAGAGGGAAATTCAGATGAGATGGAAGTGAAACATAGCATATTCTTTTTATAGCAATAAGTACTAGAAGGTAAACATAACCTGTCAAAAACAAACAGCATGATTTAAGAGAGAGAAAGCAGTTCATAGTCTCAAGGGGGACATAAAGTTGCTTTCCATTCTGACTTTCTTCTTCAACTGCCTTTTTGACTGTAAACTTAAGGTATGATGACTTAAATTAGAAACGCAATTTACTAGCTGAACTTCTTACTGAAAAGCTAATTGGGCTTTTATCACAGGGAGTACATGAAAAAAACACAACTACTATTGGGACTGTGTTAAGACCAGAAAAGTAGCAAGAAATACATAGGTGCCAGCCAGAAATAAGATCTGACCTGGGAGGCATTTACCTGAGTCTGCTTCTTGCATTCACTGGGGACTCTAGCTAGTCCCTATGTTATGGTAAGGTAGCATTCCAGGAAATCATTTAGGATTCTTAGGGGTTATCTAGAAGGAACCTGGGAGTCGTTTCATACATGAGAAAGCTGAGAACAAAGAAGTTCCATAATTTGCTAATCATGGGAATAGTGCTGGGATTTAAACCAAGGTCCTCTGCCTCCTCCGGCTAAGCTCTGGAATGTTCACAAATGTTACAGAAAATGCCAAAAAAGTGAAATTCTTAAATAGCAGACTTCTCTCAATGACATTTAATAATAATTAAATTATGCACATTGGGAACTTTTATTCACAGTATTAATACACATCTACATTTAGTTCAGGGGGGTTTAACCTGCATTCTGTGGATTTCAAGGGGTCTCTTGATAGACAGATATAGAGAGCCCTGTGAATTTAGTTTTGTAATATTTTCACAACTGAATTTCAAGATAACAGTTCAGTAACTGGTTCTCTTTGTAACCATTCTTTATTTGCCCATTTAATAACATTCTGAGGCAGAGTCAACAGGCTTCATCAGATTGCAGAGGTTCCATGACATACACAAAAAAAAGAACTCCTTAATTTAGACCAAGGCTTTTTAAGCTTTTTTTCACTCACAACTCCTTTTCGCTTGAGATATTTTTACATGATCCCAGATGGGTATATAGGTATTTAAAGTAGATATAGAAATCAAACATTTATTGATAATTCCTAATTTTTTGATCCCAGCATTTAGTTATATGATCACATATGGGGTCATGACCCACAATTTAAGAAACTTTGATCTAGGTCACTCATCTCATTTTACAGATGAAGAAACTGTGGCCCCAAAATGGGGAATGCCCCAGGTGACATGGCTAGTAAATAGCACAGGCAGAATTCAAACCCATGTCCTCTAACTTCAAATCTAGGTTTCTTTCCATTTGACCACTCTGTCTCCTGAATCGCTTTTCAAATGTACTAATTTTATAATCAGTCTGCAAGCCACATAAGAACTAAGTTTTTGCTACTCTATAGGCATGTTTCTTTGCTACTCCTATTTCAATCACCACTCTTATCCATCACACTTGGCTCCAAGTAAGATACGGATCATCAAAAATCAAATAAACACACCTTCAAAGGATAAAGATTCACCACTATCCAGGCTATTCAAAAAAATGTGTCTCAGATAATTCATAAAAAAGAGGTTTCAAAATATGAGCAATTTCTCCCTAAAATAACTAATTTTGAAAGAATCAGCACTGGTTTGGATGTGTAAGTTCCAGTATACTGGAAAATTACTATGCCGTCACATCTGACACAAAAGGTTTTCAAAAAGAATAAAAACAAGGTTACTTAATATAATGCTTAAATCATAGATCCTCTCTAATCCTTCATAATTCGTAATTAAACTTTTTTTTTGCCTAAGTTTGCCAACACTTATTGGGATCTTGATACTGAAATGAGCAACCAGACTCACCTCCAGATCCCCAAAGCATTTATTAGGGACCAGAAAAGAAAGCTAAAAAATTTTAATAATTAAACTAGTATACCATACACATGGTCTTCTTTTATCATTGGGCTACAGCAACACAAGCAGAGCCATAGGGAAAATTTTTGTGTCCAGGGCACAAAATGAGGACGTAGTATGGAAACAGAGAATAGTCAGGAGGTTCATTTGAGGTACAACTTCTGGGGGACAAAAGGAACCTGCCAGGACTATTTTCACCTTGACTTATCCACTAGGAAGGAATTCACTTAAATGAAGGAAGTTATGTGCCACATGAAAGTTTCCTATTTTAATTAATTATTTTGCCTAAACCAAGTGTTAAACTCAGGTGATTCTAAATGAATGAATGAATAAGCATTTCATATGCACTTACTACATGCTGAGCATTCTAAATACTGGGAATTCTAATACAAAAAAAAGAAATAGTCCCTGCCCTCAAAGAATTTATATTCTAATAGGATGACAGAACACATAAAGGGGATTTGTGGCCAGAAAAAGGTAAAGGCACAAAGATGATGAGTGATGGAGGAATCTCTCTGTCTTTAAGTCTGTCTCTATCTCTTCCACCCTCTCTCTTTTTCTCTCTCTCCCTCCCTCCCTCTCTTCTGTTCCCTCTCCCCTTCTTCCTCTCCCTTTCTCCTTCTTCCCCCCTCTCTCCCTCTTCCTCCCTTTCCTCCCTCTCCCTTCCCATCCCCCCTCTCTCTTTTTCTCTCTGTCTCTCTCTATCTCTTTCTCTGTCTCTGTCTGTCTGTCTCTCTCTTTCTTCCTCCTTTTCCTCCTTCTCCTTTCCCATCCTCCTCTTTCCCTTCCTTTCTCTCCCTCCCTCCCTTCCTCTCTCTCTCTCCCTCTTCCCTCCCCCCTCTCCTCCTTTCTTCTTCTCTCTCTCCCTTTCTCCTTCTCTCCCTCTCACTTTCCTCCCTCTCCCTCCCTCTGTCTGTCTCTTTCATTTTGTGTGTCTTTTTCTCCCCTCCACACACACATATTCTGGTTGGGGTTCCCAGAAGGTATGATTGTTAATGTATCTCAGCCCTCTATTAGATAACTCCTGAGGCTCCTTCTGAATTGAGTTTTCCCAATATCAGTTAGCTAACAAATGTCAATTAACTTTTAGAAAGGATATTTACTATTAAAAAAAAAAGTATAGTCCAAAAGACTGGTACAAAATACTGTCCCAGACCAAGGGATATTCTGTCCTTACACACACCAAGTCCCTGGAAAAGTGGGCTCCAACTTAAAATACAAAGGTGGTGAGGTCTCTGTCTGGTTGGAGGCAAAGTAGAGATGGTCTATTCATGCTCTCTGTCTACTTCTAAAACTAAAATTAATCAGGGTTATCTCTGCATATGTCACAGGCTGGGCTCATACTATCCAGTTCCCTTGCATACATAATTATATAAATATAAACAAAATTGACTCAAGCTAATTTTGAAATGTAGATCGTCAGGAATGCAATAGGCACAATTAATAATGAAAAATACCTTAAGTGTAACTGACTGGTACCTATCATTGATAATTTGTTGCACCGAACTGAAAATAAAATTGTGAGAATATAGCAATTCAATTAATATCCCAACATGTAATATTTCCTCCCCATCATTATTCCCAACAAAGACAGTATGATGTTTGTACAATTCTGGCCCCTGCCTCTAGGCCCCCTCCCTCATGGACATACTTCTAGTCCTTTCTCTTCTGGTATAAGATGAAGAGAAGGACATCTGTACTAGGAGAATCCCATGGCCAAAAAAAAATGATTTGGGGGAAGTCTGCAGCAGAAGAGAAGTCTGACCCCAATAAAATGGAAGGAGAATTATACTTTCTATAGTAATAAAGAAATTAAAAAGAGGGGTGGGTTTGGGAGATGAGATATTGACTTCTTTGGACACACTGCATCTGTGATGCCCATGGCACTTCCAGGTTGAAATATCTACAAGGTCATTGGTGATGGGTTCTGGAGCTCAGGGGAAACTGTAGTCTAAAATGTTAACGGATGAGCAAACTGAAGTCTAAAGTGGTTGCACAGTCGTGAATGTGGGTCATTATCAGCGTAGGAGCTTGACCCCAGTTTCTTTAATTCCAAAGCTTATGCTCTCTCCATCCTCCCTGTCCCCCAGATGCATAACTTCGGCTCACCTTTGATGACTCACTCTCTCTCACTGCCACATCCAATCCTGTCACTTTTACCTTCACAGTATCTCTTGTATTTCTCTCTGATATTGCCGCCCTCCTGATCCAGATCTTCATCATCTGGACTACTGCAAAAGCCCATTGGCTAGTCTCCCCACTATGGTCCATTCTCCACTCAGCTGTCAAATTAAGCTGACCATGCCTTCTACTCCCCCCCATAAACCACAGTAGTTCCCCGTTCCCTCCTTTGGCATTCAAAGCCTTTCACAACCTGGCTCCCTCCCCCCATGCCAACCTTCTTACACCTTACTCCCCACCACATCCTCTGTGCCTTCTCTTTGCTCTTCCTGGCACCATACTCTCTCTCTCTCAATTTTGCCCATTTTGACTAGTTCTCTCCCACACAAGGGATTCTCTCCTCCATACTTCCATCTCCAGGCCCCCTGATTTCCTTCATGTTCCAACTAAAATTCTTCTACCTTTTACAAGAAGCCTTGAGTTAAAATGAGTCTGTAACAAACATCTATTACTTTTGATAATAAAACTGAATTTAGTCTTCTTCTGTGAAAGGATCTAAGTCCCAAAGTAGCTGCAAAGGACTGGGGGGGGGGGTTCCTCACAGGAATTATATAGGCATATATTATTATGTTATATAGGTACAGAATTAAAGGAAACATCTTCAGCTCCTAATGAGGGGAGGTCAAAGGGAGGATTCTTTCCTTCACCCAGATCCCCTCTGTGTGATATTATATCGACTACAAACAAGATAGTCAGAAAGTGGAGGCAGCTGGGGGACCTCCCCCACCTTCCCTCCTTCATATGACCTTTTTGCTTGTTATACATCTACAAAAACACTTGTGACTATTGATTTCTTCCTCAAAGATCTCATTGGACATTTTTTTTTTACGACCAGGATGCCTGGATTTGTATTTGAACTCAGATGATAAGATAACTGTCCAGAAGTTAAAGGAATCAAACCAATTCACTGGCTGCTTAAAGCCTTCCCAGATAGTCCTGCTCCATTTCTCGGAGCTATCTGAGATCCCTCCCTATGAAGGCTCAAACTTTTGAGTATAGATATTTGACATGGCTGGGAATTATTTTTTTTTGCAGTGTACCTTCTATTATAAGCAGGATTTGGGCACTTTATGCCACCTTAACCCATTTCTGGCACACCTCCAAGGTAGTCTTCCAAAGTTAATTTAGGTGCATCTGGTTTCTACCTGCCCTAGTATGATATTAATCCCATTTCCTTTTCAATTCATTTAAATTTCTTCTTTTTCCAAGGCTTTAGTACACCTTATGCTCCATCCTTCCTCATCTGTGAATGACATTTTCATGGGTTAAACAGAAAAAATACTGCTTTTCATTTCGATTCGGGGATGGGTGGGAGGGCATCTCCTTTTATTTTCCATTCCAGAAACCCCATTTATTGTGTCAATTTGTCTTGATTCATTAATTCATTTCATTTTTCTGATAACAAAAGTAATTAATGGTCTTACCTTTTGAATCCCAAATGCTTATTAGGGACCCAAATATTACATGTATAATCATCCACTTATATAGTATATGTGCTTTGATAGAGTAATAAATCTTATAACATAAGTATTAAGGAGCATTTATTAAATTTCTGCTATGTAGCACTATGCTAGGCACTTGGAATACAAAGATTGTCCCCAAAATATTTGCTTACGTTACATAAAAATA
Organism: Myrmecobius fasciatus; assembly: GCA_023553655.1. Taxonomy (NCBI): domain Eukaryota; kingdom Metazoa; phylum Chordata; class Mammalia; order Dasyuromorphia; family Myrmecobiidae; genus Myrmecobius; species Myrmecobius fasciatus. Next base: position 18,699 of record JAJPUD010005663.1, on the reverse strand, counting down.
GATAGGCTCATGATACCCATCTGGTGCTAGAAAACTATTACTACAGTAAATATGAGCTAGAGTAGAAGAACAAATGTATTACCCACATAGTGTTGAGAGAGCATTACCCTAGTGTTGTGAGATAAGTGCTCAATAGAGCAGGCTGGGGAGCTTTCCCAGATGTTCCATTGACTAAGAATTCTGTGTACCTATCCTGGACTTCAGCTTATCTGCCTTAGATAAGAACTTGACTATTCAACTAGCATTTATTGACTGTACTGTGCTAAGTACTAATAATACAAAGACAAAAGTTCCTTACAATTAAGAATCACTAAAAGTTGTAGTATTTTTCTTTGCTATTTTCTCATTGAATTAATCATTTAATTCCAAAGAACTATTGGCTATGGAACTTCAACGAACTGATTCATACACTACCTAATAGGAGGCCAATTTATATCATATCAAGAAAAATTAATGAACCCTAAAAATTTTTGAGATGAGAAAACTTTGGAAAAAAATTGCAACAGGATGAACATTCTTTTGTGATGAATGTTTATAGCACTGTTCAACTAAGTGATTTCTAACAGTCCATCCAGCCCACAACCCCTTATTTAAATCCTTGTTCCATAAAATTATCTCAGGTGGTTACTTAAAATAGACACACACAGGCAATAATATCACCTGAAGTGTTTGGATCTCATTTATTCAACAAACATTTCCTTACTATACCAATTTACATTGAATTCCTTCTTCTCTGAACTAGTGGGATACTTAGCACTTAATTATACATATATATTTGAAAAGATGCTTCATATATGTTAGTCTTCTCTTTTCAATTAAATTCAAAGCTACTTGAGATCAGGGATTCTATCTTCTGTATTTTCCAAGTCTATGACTAAGCAATTTTGAAATATATATAAACCATCCAGTTTTAACTGATCTTATTAGAGTTGATGACATCTCTTTCCAGACTTTAAGTTCCAAGAGAGCAGGAACTTTATTTACTTTTGTTATCCCCTAAATGCTTAATAAAATGCCTTGAAAACATTAGGACTCAGTAAACATTTGTTAAATTGGAAGGATCTATTTTCTCATAGATGTAGATATTTACTCTATCTGTACTTCCTTCTCATACTTTTTGTTTCTTATCCACCTTCCAGAGGAGCTACTCAATGTACCAGAAGCCTTTATCTAAGTCTTTTTGCATTCGGGGACACCACTGCAACTTTGGGGCCTATTACATGTTATCTCTTGTTTTTAGCAAGGTCATCTACTTTTGCACTCATATTTCATTAATGGTATTCCTTATATAATTTCTTTTGTGTAGATTTGGAAATATGCTGCACTCCATATGTCTCCATTGACCCCTAAGTCAACCACAACTTTAATTCTTTGGCTACTGTGGTTTTCCAAATTTTTCAATCATATAGCAACACCAGCAAAGTGTATTTAAAATGTTTGGAATAATTAAAGCACTATGCAATCAACCAAATGTAATCCAGCCTACTCTCTTCTTCACAGTCATTCCTGAAACCAAGCTGCCCATTTGCAATGCTTGTCTTAAATTTTTATTTTCACTGTATTATAGATTGTTATACAACTGTGTGGCACAGCCTAGACTATAGGAATCCTTTATTCACATAAACTAGAAAGGAATTTTAAATTGAATGAAATGGCATTTGCTATATAATTCTATCATTTAATGCCTAGAAATTTTGATTTGCTTCACTTATAGTGCCATCTAGTGTAATATGAGGAGAATAGTCTTTCATGAAATTATTTCAATAATTTGATGACAGTTCTTAAATTATTTACAACTTAAAATCTTCTTATACCATAAGAAAGGACCATGTCCATTACAGAACCTAAACCATAATTTTTTTAATGACCAAAAATTGAAGAGGAAGAATCTAAATGACCAACTTCTCCCTGCCTTGGCTCTCCCTATGAAAATCCAACCTGCCTTTCAAGATTTAATTCTGTTATCACATCTTCCTTGAAGTCTCTCCTGATGTTATCAACTCTATGTAATCTCTTCTTCCTCTGAATTTCTAAAATATTTTTCTCACACCTGTCTTCTGGCACTTAACACTTTCTGCCTGGTTGTATAATTATTTATGCTCATAGTTTACCTTTCTATCTAGACTATTATCTCCTCCAATATATTATCCGTAACTTTGTTAACTTCCATTCCAACTAGCACATTGATTTGCCTTACTGGGCAAGATAATTCAATAAATGAGTTGTTGAAAAAAGGTCACTAATCAAACTCACAGAGCCCGTTTTCTACCAAGAAAATGGAGGTGTATTTCTTCATCTATTATCTAGGACCAAAATTGATCACGTACCTAATCTCAATTTAAGTATTATTTTCATTTACATGATTGACTTGATTATGTGTATTTACTGGTTCTATGCCTTTGTTCTTCCCATATATGTCTTCCCACATTTCTCATACCCATCTTTTTTTCTGGTACAAGAATATACTGTATTATATACCATGATTTGTTAAGCCATTTCTGATAAAAAGGTTTCTTTTTTATTTCCAGTTTTTTGTTAACACAAAATGTTGCTAAGAACTTTGGGACCTTTCTATCCTTGACAAAAAAAAATTTCCATAATAGCTGGCTCAATTCACAATTCTATGAAAACCATGTAAGCATGTCTTTTTTTCCTAAAGCTCTACTAATGTTGACTCTTCTGTCTTCTGTCATTTTTGTCAATTTGCTAGACATGGAATAAAACCTCAGAGATATTTTTAAATTTGCATTTATCCTATTATTAGTACCTTGGGCATCTTTTCATATAGCTTTCATTTCTTCTTCTGGAAATTATTCATATTCTTTGATTAGTGACCTTTTAAAAATTTTAGTTACAACCTGTTCAGGACTTAGCTAGCATTTATAAGCTAGAATAAATAAGAAAGACTGGTAATAAAAATGAGATCCACAAAGAGTTGAATATGACTGAACTGATAACAGCAGCAACTTAAGGACTAGCACAAACAACTAAGTGATTTCCCCAATGGAAAGGTGGTCAAAATATATAAACAAATACTTTTCAAAACAAGGATTGCAAATTGTTAACAATTATATGAAAGATTGTTCCATGTCACAATTTATCGAGTGACATGCTGAAAAAATTAAATAATGAATCAACAGGTAACAAAAGTTAGGAATAGTTTATTGTTAGAAAGGTGATAGAAAGACAAACACACTCTAACATCCAACATTTGAGGATTGTAAATTGGCTCAACTATTCTGTAAAGAAATTTAGAATAATAGGAGAAGAGGACGAAGTAAGCACTATGCTACATATACACTTTACAAATATTATCTCATGACTTGCATGAAATGATGCTGAGTGAAATGAGCAGAACCAGGAGGAGATCATTATACACAGCAACAACAAGACTATATGATGATCAATTCTGATGGACATGGCTCTCTGCAACGATGAAGTGTTTCAAACCACTTCCAATTGTTCACTGAGGAGGGCAATGTACACCCAGAGAGAGGGATGTGGGGTGTGGACCACAGCATAACATTCTCATGCTCCTTGATTGATGTTTGCTTGCATTGTGTTTCCTTTATCTGATATATCTTTTGTGTGGATAGGATTTTTCTTGCACAACAATGATAAGTTTGGAAATATGTATACATATATTCAATTTGCCAATATTTTAACATGATTGACATGTGGTGGATATCCTGCCATCAGTGGGGAGTTGGGGGGAAGGATTTGTAACAGAAAGCTATGTGGGGGTTGGTGCTGGAGAATTGCCCACGCATGTGTTATGCAAAAAAACCCCAAACAAATATCTCACAACAACTCTGCATAGTAGATGCTATGATGCCTATCTTAAGAGCTGAGGAAACTGAGGTAATCGGAGGCTATATGTGAACAAGTTCCTTATATATTTTAGCTATCAGAGAAACTTGTTATGAATTGTTTTTCCCCAAAATTAAATATTTTTCTCCTAATTTGAACTACATGGGTTTTTATTTGTGCAAAAAAAAAAATGTCCAGAATTTCTGCCATAGTTTTCTTAGCAGTTTTTTGCAAATAGTGTGTTCAGGGCCTTTGGGTCTTTGGGTTTTATCAAACACTGTGCTACAAGATCACTGTTTCCTTATGCCTAAAATATCCCCCTGACAGCTTTTTATTTCTTCTTTATAGTATAGTTTGAAATTCAGTATTGTTAGGCCCCTTATGATCCTACTTTGTTTTTTTTTTCATAAGATTCTTAACATTTTGTTTTTGTAGATGAACTATTTTTTTCTAGCTCTATATAATCTTTAATAGATTAGTAGGGTACTGAATAAATAAATCAATTTAGATAGCATTGCCATTTTTATTATCTTGATACTTTTCAACAATGAGCAATTTATAGTATTGTTTATTTTTTTATTAAAGCTTTTTATTTTCAAAACATATGCATGAGTATATGAGTTTAACACTGACCTCTATAAAACCTTATGTTCCAAATTTCCCCTCCTTGCCCCCACCCCTACCCCTAGATGGTAAGTAATCCAATATATGTAAAACATGTTAAAATATATGTTAAATCCAATATATGTATACATATTTATATAATTATCTTGTATAGCATTATTTAAAACTATCTATATTTCCATAAAAAATGTTTTGTGATTGTATTGATAAAGCTACTGTTCATGTCTTGGTAGTTGAACTGCTAATTATTTTAGAAATTTTTTATAATTCTTTTAAAAGTTTGTTATTTTGAAGGAAATTTCTTTCTTCTTCTTGGGTTTTGTTTATAATATATAGGAAGGCTAATGATTTGTGGGAATTTATTTGATATTCCGTCATTTTGAAGAAGTGATTGATTTTATTGGAAAGGGCTCTAATTTATTTCCATTATTTTGTTTTTTTGATAACATTTACCACATTATTAAAAGTTCCACTTATGCCTGTGCTTTTTTGTGTTCTCAAAAGAAATAGATATTTTATTTTGTTAAACATTTTTTCTGCATATTATAAGCATGTGCTTTTTATTTGAGATATTAATGTAGTTTATTATATTTATGGTTTTCCAAATATTAAATCAACCTTTCATTACTGGTATAAATTCAAATTGGTACACTATTTTGATGTACTATTGTAATTTTTTTTGCTGATATTTTATCTAAAACTTTTGCATTGATATTCATTCATTAGGAACACTGGTTTGTAGTTTTGTTTTTCTCTCCTATATCAGGATCATAACTGCACCATATAAGAAATTTGATAGGATTTCTTCTTTTCCTATTTTTGCAGGTAGTTCACTGGTCTTTGAATGTTTGCTAGAATGCACCTGTAAATTTCTTTAGTCTCGAGATTTTTTCTTTAAGAGTTAATTTACAGCTTGTCAAATTTCTTTTTTCTGAGACAAGGCTATTTAAATTCTCTACATCTTGTTCTGTTGTTATTGTGGGCATTTTAAATTTTGTAGATATTTACCTAAGTTGTCATTTTTAATAGTTGTACTTTGACTTTCTTCTCTTATGTCCTTTTAAGAAATCAGATGACTTAGTGAATTATCTATTTTTTCCTCAGGAAAAAAAAATCCTAATTTGAATGATCAAATCATTGGGGTTTTTTGACTTTCAATTTCATTAACCTATTCTTGACTTTTCAGAATTCCTGTTTTGGTATTTAATTGGGTTTTTTAAAATTTTGTTGGTTTTTCTAGGTTTTTTAAAAGAATTATATCTCTAACATTAAATTATTTCTTTTCTCCCACTGATCAAAGTGTTTTGAGATATACATTTTCCCTTCCTGGACTATTTGGGCTGCATATCAAGAGTTTGGGTATGCTGTTTCTCTATAGTAATTTTTTAAAATGATATTATCTATTGTTTCTTTGATTTGTCTTTGATCCACCAATTATTGAGGATTAAGTTACTGAGTCTTCAATTATTTCTTAATCTTTTCTTCAAAGGTCTTTTATTAAATATAATTTGTTGCATAGTGGTCAGTAAAAGATGGATTTAATATTTCTGCTTCTTTGCATTTTGAGATTGTTATGTATTAATGCATAGTATATTTTTGTAAAGATGCCAGGCAAAGCTAATAATGCACCACCCCTTTCCTACACCTGTTTCACCATCGCTCTGTTATATATATATATTTTTTTCTAAAATTCTACTCAGATGTTAAACTTTTCTTATTTACATTTTATTGCATGAAAGGGATGCATTGTTATCCTTAACTATTTTAATTTTACTATTTCTTTCTATAAAACAATTAACTTTTCCTTTGAGTATTTTATTGTTATGCCATTTGGTGCATATATGTATTATTAAGTAATTGTCTGTAAATTATTAAGTAATGCATAATGCATTTTCCCTGTTTATCACTTGTAATCAAATGTATTTTTTTTAACTATAGTTTTGTCTGAAATCATGATGGCTATTCCTACTTTTCTGAGTTCAGCTAAAACATAATAGATGTTACTCCAGACCCTAATTGTTTTATTTCAAGTATATTTTTTGTAAATGGCATATTGTTAAGATTTTTTTAACTCCTTCTGTTGCCTTCTATGAGGCAGATTATCCCACTAATGGTATATCTATCATACAAATATGAAATTGCTTCTACTTCCACTACCCAATTCTCTTCGCCTTGGCCAGTCTCCATTCACAGATTCCTTCCTTTTATTCACACACACACACACACACACACACACACACACACACACACACACACACATTATTAAGATTCCTTCCTTCCTTCTTTTTTTCTCTAGTTTATTCCATTTTCTTCCAGTTTTTTCTTCTCTTCAGATCATCAAAACAAACCAAAAGCAGTACCAAGTTCTCTTTTATTTATTCCCTTTATTACCCAGGAGGACTCTTGTTTTTTTCCCCTACTATTACAATGCAAACCTTACATTATCCAATTGTCTTTTTCAATGTCTCAAAAGTATTTCCTTTTTTGGGGGTGGTGTTTCTCTGGACTATTCTGCTTAGACTTCAAAGTAACTGCTCAGCTTTATCAGGAAAGCTTAGAGGATCTCTATTTTATTAGAAGTCTATTCTATCCCTGCCTGGAAAATTATTCTGTATTAGAAAACTTTATTATTTGACTTTTGCTACCACATCTTTTTTCTTTGACTGGGAAGCTCTGGGCTGTGTCTATGACATTACTGAGAGTTTTCATTTTGGGTTTTTTTTTTTGTTTTGTTTTGTTTTTTAGGAAGTTACTTTGCCCTGTTTCTCAAAAGCTAAGCAGTTTTTATTCATGTTTTCTTGAAATATGAGACGTGGGCTTTGTTTTATTTCACTCATGGTTTTCAAGTTATCTGGTATCTCTTAGATTATCTCTCCTAGATTTGTTTTCCAGGTCCTTAAGTTCTAAATGATAGATACCTCACATTTTCTTCTATTTTTTCGGTCTTTAAAATTTGTTCTATGTGTTTGTCATCCAGTAAAGTCATTAATTTCTGTCTGATCTAATCTAATTTTCAAGGAGTCCATTACTTGGCTAAAGTTTTTCACTTTCTGTACTAAGGTATTGATCCTACTTCTAATTCTTTCCTCTAGAAAATGGATTCCTAATCTATGGGATCATGAACTTGAGTTTTTTCCCCCCAATGTTTTGACATTTCTTTTGTAATCTTATATATTTTATTTTATGCATTTAAAAACATTTTTTTCTGAGAAAGAGTCCCTAAACTTCATGAAATTGCCAAAAGGGTCTATGCCACAAATGAGATAAAGAACCCTTGCTCTAAAACTCTAATTTCCTTTCCCATTTTATCCCCAAAGATTTTATTTTTATATCCCCAAGGATTTGTGTTTATATAAATTATAATATATTTTTTAACTCTTGCTCCATTTTTTTTTCAAAAAAGTTCATAGAGCTTATGGCAACTCTGTTTTTTTAAGTCTTTCCTTTATGAGGCTGCTAAGGAATACAGGAGATATGAGTATTAATCCTGAGTCTGGAAGGCCATAGTTCAAATGTAACCTCATATTTGCTAACTGTGATCAAGTCATTAAAACCTTTTTAGCCTCATTTCCTCATCTGTAAAATGGAGATGATAATAGTACCTGCCTCCTACAACTGTTATGAGAATCAAATAAGATAATAATTGTAAAGCACTTAGCACAAGGTAGGGTACAAAATACTACATAAATATTATTATAATTATAGATATGATAGAATTATTCTCTTCTGAGTTTGTATCTTGGGTGTCCCTGGCTCCATAAAATTTCTTTTTCATTGGTGCTTTCTTTTGTTTATTCAGTTTTTCCAGTTCTTACTTCCTGAGTTGGAACTTTGTATCAGATCCAGGCTCTGTATCTTCCTAGGAAGAATGGCAAAGGCTTGCTTGGTCCCTCTCTGTATTAGCAGCCATGCTGTAACTCCTTCCTCCAGGTCGTGAGCACCGTGTTCTTCAAGGACCTCTCATGCCAGCAATCTATGCTAGGCTGATCTAGGGACAGAATGTTCAGTACCTTCTCAGTCCAAGCTTCAAAGCTTACTGATCAAAGGAGGCATCAGTGGCACAGCTGCAGGTTCCCAGAAACCCAAGAGACAATATGCTTTGTCCTCCTGGGTATTAGACGCAGACTCTAGGCTTTCCTGGTTTGCCCCAACACCAAGAACTGGACTTTTCTGGATAGAGCTGTTCCCTAGGACCAACTTACTTTTGGCTAGTTTCATATATAGGCAGAGGCTAGAAAGATGCAATTAACTAATTTCTTCTTGATCATTAACCTGGTCTGGTGGTGCTCTTCCATTCTTGCTATAGCAGGTGTGTGAGAGAACTAGTGCCATTCACTCCACCACCTTGAAAAGATTTCCCCTCAAGCCATTTTTATAATGCCCCGGGATATGTTAAAATTATGTGACATTTTCTTACATATGTATCTCATTATTATGATTGAAAAGGCTGTACTGCTGACTCACTGTTAAGCAGAATAAAACAAAGAACAGGAATAAAGAACACTGAGATCTACTTCCAGAGTATTTAATCTTTTCATCTTAAGAAGGGTGAATATGAAATTTATTTTCCTCAAAGAAAACAGCTTTTATAAATCTTTCAGAAAGCCTAATCCATTCTCTTTGCCTGAACAGTCAATGTCCTGACCTCTTTCATAAGCTTCTTTCCCTTGGAACCTCAAAGATTCCCAAACTGCTTTTATTGTCTGTACAAGAGATGATCCATGAACAGGAGCTGTTTGGTTCAGTGATTCAGGATTCTGTCAGCTTGGTAACAAGGCCATTTCAAAACTGGTTCTCTTATTATGGCAGACTGTGAAACAGCTTGTAATAGGAGCCTCTAAGCCTTGAAATAATAATGTGATTTTTACTTTTAGACAAGTTTGATGGAAACTCAGAACTTAACAATAGAAAATAGATAATCATAAGGAAATATACAATCCAATCTCTTCCTACCAAATATCAGTTTCTTATGGTGGCTTTTATTACTTGGAGCCAAAAACTCAGTTTTCCAAGTAAATAGTGATTGAAGAAAGATGCTTTCAGGTTCTGATGAACCTTATATATTTACTTCTCAAGGAAGTGAATGTTTGTGGTAATATACCAATGAAATTTAAATTTTTACAGAAAACTTTTCTGTGACCTGAAAAATGAACAAATTGAGGTCAATTAAAGGTATAAGAGCATAAGTATCTGGGCACATAGGCACAATTAGATGTTCAATTAATTTGTTCCTACCTAGGAAGAAGCTTGGTAGTGAGTGTTTGATCTGGGTATCTCATCCATCCCTATTTTCAATGATGTGGGTTTCTTTGTCATTTATTTCCTTTGTGGGCTATTGTGTAGTAAATTTTTTTATTATGAGATTCAAAATTGAATCCTATGACACCAGAGACAGAGGAAAAAGGAAGCATTGAATATCATTCCCACTTTTACACTTAGAAGATACTTGTAGAAAAATCTTCTGCATATACGATGCACATAGCATTAGTGTTTTTAATTTCCTTTTTTATGGGTGCAATGAAGATTAACTTGCAATAGTTTATTTCAATTTCTATAATACATTCCAATTTTTACAGTAAGCTTTCCATCTCAAAAACATATGCTTAAAAGGATCTGTTCTTTTTGAATGTTTTTATTGTAGTTCTATTTTGTAGTCCTTGAATCTAATATTCACTTAGAAACTTCAAAGTATCCATCCATCAGTTCTAATGTTTTCTCCATAATTCTTTCTTCCTTTCCTCCAGGAATCCTTCTAGATTTTGAAAACAATCTGTAAAAGCATTACTACTATCAAAAGAAGCAGTATTTACAATTCTTGGAAAGATGTTGATTACATTAAATACAATAGCATAGTTAACCAAATGTACACAGGAGCACAGTGTTCCATAAAGTGAAACAAACAAACAAACAAAAAAAAAAACATTTTCAGAGTACATTCAAAACCAATAAACTTTCTTCTTCAGATTATTGTCATTATCCAGGGAATTAGAATATGCAAATATGACTGATTCACTCATATATATGAATGTTAATTTATAGAGAAATATAAATACAGTATCAGAAAAATTCCATTTTGTATTTATAAGACAATTGAAAACAAAAGCAAAATTAAATGATGATGCTATAAAGAGTAGAGAATACATTTCATCTACAATACCACTACTAGGTCTGTGTCCCAAAAAGAAAAAAAAAAGGAGGGAGGACTGTACAAAAATATTTATACCAGTGCTTTTTGTGGTGGTAAAAAAAAAATTTGAAATTGAAGGGATGCCTATTAATTAGAGAATGGCTGAACAAGTTGTGGTATTTGAGTATGATATTATACTATTGTGCTATAAGAAAATATGAAGAAGATGATTTCAGAAAAACCTGATAATCAAATTAAGAGTGCAAGGGACACTTCCTAGCTTTGTGACCCTGGGCAAGTCACTTAACCCCAACTGCCTCAGCAAAAAAAAAAAAAAAAAAGAGTGCAAGAGACTGTCAGATCTGTGGAGAAGGGAGGAATTTATGGCCAAAAAAGAACGCAAGAACATTATGAAATACAAAATGAATAATTCTGATTACATTAAGTTAAAAAGTTTTTGCACAAAGAAAACCAAAGCAGTCAAGATTGGAAGGGAATCAGAAAGGTGGGGGGAGGGGAGGGAATTTTTACAGCCAGTGTTTCTCATAAAGGCCTCATTTCTAAAATATATAGAAAATTGACTCAAATTTATAAGAAGACAAGCCATTCCTCAATTAATAAATGGTCAAAAGATATGAATAAACAATTTTCATAAGAAGAAATTAAAGTCATTTCTAGTTATATGACAAAAATGCTCTAAATCACTATTGATTAGAGAAATGCAAATTAAGACAACTCTGAGGCTCCACTTCATACCTCTCAGATTGACTAAGATGACAAGAAACGATGATGAATGTTGGAAGAGATGTAGGAAAATTATGACATTAATCCATTGTTGGTAGAATTGTGAAATGATCTAACCATTCTGGAGAATAATTTGGAACTATGCCCAAAGGACTATAAAACTGTGCATACCATTTCATCCAGCAGTGCCATTAATGGGTCTGTATCCCAAAGAGATCTTAAAAGAGATAAAAATGTTTGTGGCAGCCCTTTTTGTAGTGGCAAGAAACTGGAAATTGAGTGGATGCCCATCAATTGGAGAATGGCTGAAAAAGTTGTGAGATATGAATATAATGGAATATTATTGTTTTATAAGAAATGAGCAGGATGATTTCAGAAAAGCCTGGAACTAATGCTAAGTGAAGAGAGCAGAACCAAGAGAACATTGTACACAGTAACAACAAGATTATGTGATGATCAACTGTGAAGGACTCTTCAACAATGAGGGGATTCAAGACAATTCCATTAGATTTGTGATGGAAAAATGCCATCGACATGCAGAGAGAAAACTATGAATCCTGAATGTGGATAAAAACATAGTATTTTCATCTTTTTGTTGTTGTTTGTTTGCTTGTTTTTTTTCCTTTCTCATTTTTTTTTCCTTTTGATTTGATTTTGTGTGTGTTTATGTGTGTGTGTACAGAATGACGAATATGGAAATATGTTTTTAAGAGTTATACATGTTTTACCTATATCAGATTGTTTGCTGTCTTGGGGTGGGAAAGGGAAGGAGAAAAATTTGGAACACAAAGTTTTGCAAATGTGAATGTTGAAAACTGTATTTATATGTATTTGGATAAATAAAATACTATTAAAATAAGTTTTTAAAAAATAAATAAATAAATACCCAGAAAGACTTATATGAGCTGATGCAAAGTAAAATGAATGGAACTGAATGAAATGGGAAACTGAGGACTTTTCAGAGTAATAATCTTGGGTAGTTCAGACTCTTTAATTATTGAACTCTAAGAGAAGAGCAAGATTTGCTCTTCCAGTGGAAAATGTTTGAGATAACCCTGTTGACCCTTTGCTCAACTGTTTCTCATAAGAGGTAAACCTGACTAATTACTTAATGACCTAGAAGATGTCTCCAATTCTCCCAGTGCCTGAAAACAGACTATATCATCTTGATGAATGGTTTAGTAGTTCAGAGTATTTAACCCTCTTGCTTAATCGACCCCTTTTCTTAATAATATACCCAGCAAAGGTATTGGAAACATTTGTTGCTTAAGTAAGACCCCAGTGCCACAAAGGCCCACCTGCATACCAAAGACAAATGTTGAGTTGTTGGATGACTTTAAAAACTAACTGGGGGCTTGGGTGGGTTGAAGGAAGGGGTTTTTCTGCAATCTTCAACTATATAATTATGTTACTTCTTAAAAATTGGCTTTTTCTGCTCCAGACAATTCTGGTGAAGGAATTGCCCCATTTCTCATGAGAATAGAAAATAAAGAAACTTTCTGTTTGTAGCTAGAGAGACTTCTGAGTAGTCAATTTAAAGTTAGGTGGTAAAAATAAAAGACTTTTTATCCCACACAGAACCAAAAGAACATTGTACACAAAATAGTAATATCTTATGAGGATCAACTAAGAGTGGCTTAACTCTTCTCAGCAATACAACAATCCAAGACAATTTCACTTTCTACTCTAAACTCTTAAGTTTCCCAATCTATGTATCCTGAGATGGTAGGATTGTTTCCAAAGTGAAGAAGGTTCTATGGGAAATTGTTACTGTTAATCAAGGTAGACAAGGAAGGGACTGGGAGAAAGGGAAAGATTACCAATACAACCATACAGAGTAAAAATACGGCTTTAGGCTTGTCCAGTTCTACCTAGAACATGGGAGAGACTATTATCTGTCATGATAAAAATATGTAATAAAGAGAAACTGAAACAAAAACGTTCCACGCATGTTCAATTTATTAGCAAAATTAGCAGGTGCCAATAAATAGGATTAATGATTCCTCAGTAATCAAAAACAGAACATTTTTATTATCTAAAAAGGGGAACTAATCAAAATACATATTCATAAGATGAATACATATTCATAAGATTTATAAGAACAGGGAAATATAACAGGAATAGGAAAGAATGTTGATTTGTAACATTTAGGCTGTAGGTATTCCCAGTTTCATATGATTTTAATTAAATCATATAGCTTTCTCATGGGCTTGAGTATTTGATTAATGAAGCAACCCACTGATATACTAAGAGAGTATGAAAGTATTGATATACTATGAGAGAGGACTATTTTGTAAGTTTTCATGAGTCTACATGAAAAATTAACTTATGTACAAGAAGGGGAACTTTAATTTATAGGAAGTCTTACCAACAAGGGACTTAAGCTCACAAGAGCAGGGAAATTAAACTCTTAATTTACAAATAAAAGTTAGCTTTAGTTAAGTTTATAATTCATAACAGGCCTTGGCTAAAAATCAAATCCTATTATAGTGACTGAACACAATTCCCAATTTGCTTTTCTCATTCCCATCCCCCTAGAGTTTTATCCTTCCATTTGAGTTTAACAAAGTGAAGACCTCTCACAACTATTGACTAGATTAAGCAAAGCCTGAGAGCCTAAATTTTGATTTCCAGGGAATCATGTGGTCTAGGGGGAAAGTAGAAAGTAGTTTGATTTATAGACTATCAACATTCCAGTCTCTGAATACGGGAAAGTGGAATATATATAACCAATCAGAATGTATATAAGGGAAAAGGGGGGTGGGCTTGGGACTTTCTTTGTTCTGGACTGTATAAAAATCACAGGTTTATGCTGGACAGTAACTCTCCCAACTCTGGACAACTTATTTGATTGAGGGATGCCCAGTTCTCTTGAATAAAGTCCTGAATAAAGCCTTTGTTCTATACCTTGAGATGCCTCTGAAGTATTGATATTTCAGATGAGGATCTGAATATCCCACACACATCTTTCTCACCATAGCATATATATGATTATGATGATGAGAATGGATGACTGAGAGATATTTGAGGAGGAAGAAATGACAGAGTTTTCTGTCAAAACATCATTTATACCCTCTGGGCCTTGAAGACACTGGCTGATATAGTATCCTAAAGTTTGCAAAGTACTTTGTAAGTACTCTAACCTTTAAAACAGCCCTGTGAGGTGGACATAACAGGCATTATTATATTCATTTTTCAAATGGAGAAACTAAGGTTCACAGTGGTTAAATGACTTGCCCCTGGTCACACAGCTATTATGCATTCAGTTGAAAAATCTAAGGAAAACTAAACACAGTCACACAGGATAAAATGACAAGGATGCAGATTTGTACTACTGAAGAAAGGACCCACATCAATAAAATCATAGCTCAATCAAAATAAGTTTTGGTCCAATATTTCATTTTTGGACAGGGAAGAGAGACCATGAGAAAGGAAGTAAAAGACAAGTAACATCCAATGTAAAATTTCATCACAATATTTTAAAAAGCTACAGAAAAGCAAACTTTTTTGTGGATGGGCCAGCTATCTTTCAGAGACTTCATGTGATTTTCCAATTTTCCATTTAGCAGAATTGACCCTACAGCATGTGCATATTCAGGATGATCTGTCTAATCTGTATACCCTGCTCAGTACAAGTACAGGAAGAACATGATTCCACAGTAACCACAGCAATTCCAAGCAGTCCACAAGTCTGCAGCAGTGGTCAGTAGTGAAATGGTTAATCTTTCTCATCAGTTAGCAAAGAGCAGCACTTAAAACATAAGTTACTTAAAATTCAGCTTAGCTTTATTGTGATTTAAAGTTTATTTAATTAGTATTTAGAACTGCACATTGTTTATAGCTATTGGTAATTCAATAGATGTTTAAATGTTTGAACGTTTAAAGTTTAATAAGCCCCAGTTCTTTCAAGAACAACAACAACAAAAAAAAACCTGGTGTAATTAAACTTTCAATTACCATGAAGAGGTTTTGTTTCGTTTTGGTTTTGGGGGGTTTTTTTTGGTCCACACAATTAATAAAAGCTAAGGCACTTAACATCTCATTTGAAAAACTAAATAGCCAACCACTTCATTAATTAGCAAACAATTACAGCAGATTTTATTTCAATATGAAAAATCTGTCCTAAAGGAATAACTCCCAGTTATTTACTGTGATTCCACAAGAGGAAAGACACAGAAATCCTAGTTTTCCCAGTCAGTCTGTGGTACACACATAAATTTGTAGACCAAACATTACTTATGAATGCAAATCACAGCTGGTATGCTGATAAATGTCAATTTGCTTCCCAAATAATACATTTTTGAATGCTCCTAAGAGACTACTAAAAATTTAATTTGAAAAAAAAAATGCCATTTTGACCCTTGAAGTTTACAGGAATTAGGACAAGAAATCTGCTATTTCATTTTCAATATCCATTGGTTCTGTGGTCCCAGTTACATGGATACTTCTTCTAGGGATGCAGATCAGAACTTTTCTACTGCTATTTCTAGAGTATTTAAAAGAATTCTCAATTTAGTGGCCAAGTCAGGGATTTATCAAACATAATTAACAGAAAATTTTTGGATAGATACTGTGTGGGACAGAATCGACCACAAAAAAAATCACTTTCTCAGAGTAAGAAAAAGCAAAAAGGATTTATTATGATCTCATCACAAAGATCTCCCATTTGACAAGGTCTTTGTGAGTAAAGGGTAATTTTAAAACACAAGATTAAATAGCCTAAATGAAGAGGCCCCCTCTTCCCCCTGACCTTTTCTCCCACTGTTTGGGGGAGTTTGGATTTACATTCTAATCCTGGAAATTTAACCCAGAAACAAAAGAATAAATTGCCTTTAAGAGAAGTACTTAAATGGTAATTAAGAGGTAGAGGCAAACAGAAGGGGACAAACACCTATAATTTTTTTAGCTATAGCTCTAATTATAAAGTCTCAAGTCACAATTAAGGTTTAGTTTAAAGCTATATTTCCATATCTTCACTCAGTTAATTCCACATGAATGAGATGGAGTGAGATCTCTCAAGACAGCTGTAAAAATCGAGTAAGGCTTCATCAACACCAGAGTTGGTATAGGCCTAAATCAACACCCATTAGGACAGACCTACTTCCACTTCCGGCTATTCTTCCATGACATCATTCACTTCCTATCTCAACCTAAACCAAATATGGGTAGCTATGCTCTTATTGGCCAAAGTTCAATTTCCTGGGGTAATTCCCGCATTTAGAATGTAAGACCCTCAGCCAATGACCATGAGGGGGTCTGTGGTGGGAGGGGTTTTTCCATTAGGGACTATTTAACTTGCTGCTCTGTTCTAAAGCGCCTCCTCCCTTCCATTGCTTGCTCCACTTGAGTGAGGCGGCCTTCTCACAAGAAAGTATGATAAACCTTTGTTCTGTTCCTAGAGATACCTTCAGCTTTTTTTATTATAGGGTGGTCACTCACCTCTCTGAGCTACTCACGCAATAATCTTAGTGTAGCATGGCTGTACTTATTTTTTAAACTTATTGCTTCAAGTCAATGAATACAATATTCCCATTATTAAAGGAAAGTAAGTCAAAGGGGCAATTTATTTGAATTGTAAAAGTTCATAATTACCAGAATTCTACTAAGATCTGAATAAATATATAAAAGTAAAGTGGAGTAGTCAAGATGGTGGAGTTAAGGCGGGAAACTAGCAGGAAGTTACCATTTTGTAAGAAACATTCCCACAAAGTGATGAAAATTAAAATTAGAAAACTGAAACCCACGAGGACATCAAAATGATGACCGGTAGAGGTTTTAGATTTGAACAGGAGCCCTCTGAAGTTTGCCTCCATAAGAATGTAAACACCTTAGGGGCAGGACTGACTTTCCTAATCTAGGGTGGAGGCCAGAGATTTGAAAAAGAATTCCTTGGGTTTTGTCCCTTTTCCTTCACATTTAAATTTCCTTGCAAGAATTGTAAACTTTTGGGGGGCAAGGGCTGGCTATGTAATGAGAGATGGAAATTCACATTCTGTGATTTCTGAAACAGCCAATTAATGGGAAATGGGGAAGGGATTTGCATTTGCAGTTCCAAAAATATGTTTACTACTCACCTAAGGCACCTCTTCTTGCAAGAATGTAAAATAAACTTTTCCTGCATTCATCAGTGATCCAGTGGAGTTCTTGGTAAGATGTTTTGTTTCTTACAATTTCCTCTCCAAACACCTTTAAAATACTATCTCACATCAAATTTGGAGTGTTAGAGCCAATAAGTTAGGATAGGGCAATTTTCCAGCTTAAGATGATTTAGATTTAACATAGATTACTTGCTGTCTAGGGGAGAGGGA
Organism: Myrmecobius fasciatus; assembly: GCA_023553655.1. Lineage (NCBI taxonomy): Eukaryota > Metazoa > Chordata > Mammalia > Dasyuromorphia > Myrmecobiidae > Myrmecobius > Myrmecobius fasciatus. Next base: position 1,086 of record JAJPUD010005663.1, on the reverse strand, counting down.
AGGGAAGGGAAAAAATTTGGAACACAAGATTTTGCAAAGATGAACATTGAAAATTATCCATGCGTATGTTTTGAAAATAAAAGATTTTAATAATAAAATAAAATAAAAAAGATAATTTAGGAGGTTGTCAGAAAAGAACTAGAGGTACTTGCCAACAGTAGTAGCAACAGCAGGAGTTCTCAGCCCAAAGCTGGTAAGATCATCAAACAACTAGTCAGGAAGACATAAATAAGGACCCTTTGCTAATAGGGGGTACAGTTGGTGCTGACAGGCAACTCTTGTCTATAAGCAGTTCTGGGTCTCAGCTCTAGAACAAAGAGAAGTGCTTGTGCTTGGTCATAAGGGAACAAAGAGGAATACTAGCACCTGTGGGTGCAAGAGAGCAGAGAAACTGTTCACAATTCCAGGCACTAGCACTTGCAGTTTTAAAAGAACTGGGGTCTTTTCTAGGTATAGACCAGAGCATAGATAAGGAGAGCACTGACCACACCTCTCACCAGGAAATACTACCTTGAACTCACTGAAATCTTGGATAGCCCCAGAACTACCTGTGAAAATAGCCCCACAAAAGAATGTTTGTGGCAGCCCTTTTTATACTGGCTAGAAACTGGAAACTGAATGGATGCCCATCAGTTGGAGAATGGCTGAACAAATTATGGTATATGAATGTTATGGAATATTACTGCTCTTTAACAAACGACCAGCAGGACTATTTCAGAGAGGCCTGGAGAGATTTGCATGAACTGATGCTGAGCGAAATGAGCAGAACCAGGAGATCATTATACACAGCAACAATAAGACTATATGATGATCAATTCTGATGGACATGGCTCTCTCTAACAATGAAATGTTTCAAACCAGTTCCAGTTGTTCAGTGAAGAAAGCCATATACACCCAGAGAGAGGAATATAAAATGTGGACCACAACATAACATTTTCATGCTCTCTATTGATGTTTGCTTGCATTGTTTCCTTTCTCTAATTTTTTTTTCTTTTAGATACAATTTTTCTTGCACAAGATAAATGTGGAAATATATATGTATATATACACATATATATATATATATATATATATATATATATATAT
>JAJPUD010005662.1:134384-151972 GCA_023553655.1 Myrmecobius fasciatus | reverse complement strand
ATAGGGACAGAAAGTATACTGCCAGAATTCTTCTATGAGACCGATATGGTGCTGATAGCTAAACCAGGTAGGGTGAAAACAGAGAAAGAAAACTATAGACCAATTTCCCTAATGAATATTGAATCAAAAATTTTAAATAAGATATTATCAATGAGATTACAGAAAGTCATCCCCAGGATAGTACACTATGACCAAGTAGGATTTATACCAGGGATGCAGGGCTGGTTCAATATTAGGAAAACTATCAGCATAATTAATTATATTAATAACCAAACTAACAAAAACCATATGATTATCTCAATAGATTCAGAAAAAGCCTTTGATAAAATCCAACACCCTTTCCTATTAAAAACACTAGAGAGTATATGAATAAATGGGCTTTTCCTTAAAATGATCAGTAGCATCTATTTAAAACCATCAGCAAGCATCATATGTAATGGAGACAAACTAAAACCATTCCCAATAAGATCAGGAGTGAAACAAGGCTGCCCACTGTCACCATTAGTATTTAATATTGTATTAGAAATGTTAGCTTTGGCAATAAGAGAAGAAAAAGAGATAAAAGGAATCAGAGTAGGTAATGAAGAAACCAATTATCACTCTTTGCAGATGACATGATGGTATACTTAGAGAACCCTAGAGACTCAACTAAAAAACTACTAGAAACAATTCACAACTTTAGCAAAGTGGCAGGATTCAAAATTAATCCACATAAATCATCAGCATTTTTATATATTACCAACAAAGTTCAGCAGCAAGAGATACAAAAAGAAATTACATTCCAAATAGCAGATGATAGGATAAAATATTTGGGAATCTATCTGCCAAGGAAAAGTCAGAAACTATACGAACTAAATTACAAAACACTTTCCACACAAATAAAATCAGACCTAATCAATTGGAAAAACATTAAGTGCTCATGGGTAGGCAGAGAGATCATAATAAAAATGACAATACTACCCAAACTAATGTACATATTTAGTGCCATACCAATCAAACTCCCAAGAAATTATTTTACAGATCTAGAAAAAATAGTAGCAAAGTTCATTTGGAAGAACAAAAGGTCAAGGATTTCAAGGGAATTAATGAAAAAAAAAGACAAATGAGGGTAGCCTTGCTGTACCAGATCTAAAACTATATTATAAAGCAGTGGTCATCAAAACTGTTTGGTACTGGCTAAGAGATACAGCAGTCGATCAGTGGCACAGATAGGATATCAGGACAATTTAGGCAATAACCTTAACAATCTAGTATTCGATAAACCCAAAGACCCCAGCTTTTGGGATAAATACTCACTATTCAGCAAAAACTGCTGGGAAAATTGGAAACTAGTGTGGAAGAAATTAGGGCTTGACCCATACCTAACACCACATACCAAGATAAGATCTAAATGGGTTCATGATCTAGATATAAAGAGTGATATTATAACCAAATTGGAGGAACATAGGATAGTTTATCTCTCAGACCTGTGGAGATGGAATAAATTTATGTCCAAAGAAGACCTGGAACTCCTAATTGAACACCAGATGGATAATTTTGATTATATTAAGTTAAAAAGTTTCTGTACAAACAAAACAAATGCAGACAAGATTAGGAGGGAAGCATCAAATTGGGAAATCATCTTTACATTTAATGGTTCTGATAAAGGCCTCATTTCTAAAATATATAGAGAATTGTCTCATATATATAAGAATTCAAGCCACTCTTCAATAGATAAGTGGTCAAGGGATATGAACAGACAATTTTCAGATGATGAAATTAAAACCATCTCTAGTCATATGAAAAGTTGCTCCAAATCACTATTGATCAGAGAAATGCAAATTAAGACAACTCTGAGGTACCACTACACACCTGTCAGATTGGCTAAAATGACAGGAAAAGATAACGATGAATGTTGGAGGGGATGTGGGAAAACTGGAACACTAATACATTGTTGGCGGAACTGTGAACAGATCCAACCATTCTGGAGAGCAATTTGGAGCTATGCTCAAAAAGTTATCAAACTGTGCATACCCTTTGACCCAGCAGTGTTTCTACTGGGCCTATATCCCAAAGAGATCTTAGAGGAGGGAAAGGGACCCACTTGTGCAAGAATGTTTGTGGCAGCCCTTTTTGTAGTGGCTAAAAAAGCCACTTCCATTTCTGGAAAATGAAGGGATGCCCATCAATTGGAGAGTGGCTGAATAAATTATGGTATATGAATGTTATGGAATAGTATTGCTCTGTAAGAAACGATTAGCAGGATGATTTCAGAGAGGCCTGGAGGGACTTGCATGAATTGATGCTGAGTGAAACGAGCAGAAACAGGAGATCATCATACACAGCAACAACAGTATTACATGATGATCAATTCTAATGGACATGGCTCTCTGCAACAAAGAATTTTCTCAAACCAGTTCCAATTGTTCACTGAAGAAAACCATATACACCCAGAGAGAGGGAAATGAAATATGGACCACAACATAACATTTTCATGATCTCTATTGACATTTGCTTGCAGTGTGTTGCCTTTCTCTGATTCTTTTTTTTTTCTTGTAGATAGGATTTTTCTTTCATAACTTCTCAAGCATTTCAACATTATTAACATGTAGTGGACTTCCTGCCATCTAGGGGAGGGGAGGGGACTGGGGGTAAAATTTGTAATGGAAAGCTTTGTAAAGATCAATGTTGGGGAACTACCCATACATATGCTATACAAATAAAAAGCTTTAATAAAACAAATTTAAAAAAATATATAAACTTAGAGTACTTTGAAAATTAAAAAAAATTATGGAGAACACAAGATCCCAATGTGTTCATTGTTGACTATAAAAATATTTTTCAACTCAGTAGAACAAAATATTACCTTAAAGCCTCTTCTGCAACAAGGTGTTTCCCGGGCATATGTTAAGGGCATAAAATATTCCTTGATAGATTACAGAAAATTTTGCATGATGATTCTTTGCATGATGAATTTAAGCATAAAAGAAGATATTTGCCATAGGTATTTGTCACTGTCATGGAGGATGTCTAGTGTAAAACTGAAGAAGAATTCCCTCTAGCTGGTGAGGTCTTTCAGAGGTTCTCCTTTGAGAATGACATAAGAGCTACTTCTATGAAGCCTTAGAATGTGATGGAACTTTCTTACAAGAAAAAAAGGGGGGGGGGCTTTGATTCTCTTTTCCTTTTTTTAAAGTGACTCCTATCACTGCTACTACCTTCCATAATAAAAATAAGTACAATCAAGCAAAACAATGTAAAGTGTTGGCCATATCTGAAAATGTGTGATTCTTTCTTCATCTACTCTCAACTACCTCTTTTTTTTGTGATTTTATTTTATTTTATTATTATTTTTTTAAATTTTATTTGCATAACATATGTGTGGGTAATTCTTCAACAATAACCCTTACATAGCTTTCTGTTACAAATTTTTCCCCCCAACTCCCCACCCCTCCCCTAGATGGCAGGATATCCACTACATGTTAATTATGTTAAAGTATTGGCAAATCGAATATATGTATACATATTTCCAAACTTATCATTGTTGTGCAAGAAAAATCTTATCTACACAAAAGATATATCAAATAAAGGAAACACAGTGTAAGCAAACATCAGTCAAGGACTATGAGAATGTTATGTTGTGGTCCACATTTCACATCCCTCTCTCTGGGTGTATATGGCTTTCTTCAGTGAACAATTGGAGGTGGTTTGAAGCATTTCATTGTTGAAGAGAGCCATGTCCATCAGAATTGATCGTCATATAGTACTGTTGTTGCCATGTATAATGATTTCCTGGTTCTGCTCATTTCACTCAGCATCAGTTCATGTAAGTCTCTCCAAGCCTCTCTGAAATCATCTTGCTGGTCATTTCTTACAGAACAATAATATTCCATAATATTCATATACCATAATTTATTCAGCCATTCTCCAATTGAAGGGCATCTGTTCAATTTCCAGTTTCTAGCCACTACAGAAAGGGCTGCCGCAAACATTCTTGCACATGTGGGGCCCTTTCCTTCCTTTATGATTTCTTTGGGATATAAGCCCAATAGAAATGCTGCTGGGTCAAAGGGTATGCACAGTTTGATAACTTTTTGAGCGTAGCTCCAAATTGTTCTCCAGAATGGCTGTATCTGTTCACAGCTCCACCAACAATGCATCAGTGTCCCAGCCCTCCCACATCCCTTCCAACATTCATCATTAACTTTTCCTGTAATTTTAGCCAATCTGACAGGTGTGTAGTGGTACCTCAGGGTTGTCTTGATTTGCATTTCTCTGATCAATAGTGATTTGGATTTCATATGACTATAAATAGTTTTAATTTCATCCTCTGAAAATTGTCTGTTCATATCCTTTGACCATTTATTGATTGGAGAATGGCTTGAATTTTTATAAATATGAGACAATTCTCTATATATTTTAGAGATTAGACCTTTATCAGATGAGACCCTTGAATGTAAAGATGATTTCCCAATTTATTGCTTCCCTCCTAATCTTGACTGCATTGGTTTTGTTTGTACAAAAACTTTTTAACTTAATATAGTCAAAGTTATCTATCTGGTTTTCAATTAAGAGTTCCAGTTCTTCTTTGGACATAAATTTATTCCATCTCCATAGGTCTGAGAGGTAAACTATATTACGTTCCTCTAATTTACTTATATCAACTACCTCTTTGTCAATAGATATGCTTCACTATCAAGTGTTTCTGTGTTATTTTTCTTTGCATTATTTTGGTTATTGTAATTGTAAATTGTTCTTCTGATACCGTTTTTCCTTTTAATCAGTTTCATGTTAATCATTTCAGATTTCTCTAAATTCTTCATATTTGTCATTACTTATACTCTCAATGATATTCCATTGCATTCACATACCAAGATTTATTTAGTCATTCTCCAAATGATGAGTACTCACTTTACTTTCAATTCTTTGTTAGTTCAAAAGTACTGCTATGAATGTTTTTGCATAAATGGGATCTTTTCCTCTGCCTTTGTTCTTCTTGGGTGTATAAGCCTAGTAGCAATATTGCTGGGTCAAAAGTTTATGTCCAGTTAAGAGATGTTTTTCATATAATTCCAAATAATTTTACAGAATAATTGGACCCTTAAGAAAGGGTGCATTTGTGTTCCTGTTTTGTGTTTCTACATCATCCTTCTTTATCTTTGCAACCTGATAAGTAAAACCTTACAGTTGTTTTAATCTACATTTTCTTGTTATTGATGAGTTGTAGCATTTGTTTACTCTTGTTATTGATAACTTGAATTTCCTCCTTTGAAAATTCCCTCTTCATACCTTTTGACCACTTACCCCCTGGAGAAAGGCTCTTGCTTTTGACATCCCCTATCCCCCCTCCGCCCTCCCCCCAAATATTATAAATATCAGACCTTTTATCTTTTAGTGACATTTGCCATAAAGATTTTTTTTCTAAATTTTCTAAATTAATTCTTTCTCTTCTAATTCTAGCTACATTGAATTTGTTCATACAAAAGATTTTCAATTTTATGTAAATGATTATTTAATCTATTAGTTAATATTTTTATGGTGCTTTATGGTTTGTGAGGTAATCTCTCTCCATATGTGAATGTGTATATATATATAATATATATTAAAAATGTATGTATTATACATATATATAAATACAAGCTCATTTGACCTTCATAATAACCTTGTGAGAAATGTGATATTATTTTTATTATTTTACAGATGAGGAAACTGAGGCTCATAGAAGTTAAGTAACTTGCCAGGATTTAAATTCATATCTTCCTGACTTTCTGTTTTCTATGTATCTTAAGTTCACTGCTTTTCATTAAAAATTCTTCTCCTAGCCAAGACCATGTTATCTAAAGTCATTCAATTCCCTTATCTTAACTATGCACATAGAAGAAAAAGAAAAAAAGGGGATGAAAATAGTTGAATGGATAACCTACTGAGCTAGTCCATCAATACATATGTCTTAATCATTTGCTACCAGTGGATAAGGAACTGATCTAATTTTGAATTTGAGGAATAGAACAAGCTGGATTGTCTTTGATCAATTCTGTTATGCTTCTAGTGATCCAGTGCTTTTCTATGAAACAGAATCTAATCTTTTAAACATTGTTCTGCAGATATTTTATGAATGGCAAACAGGGAATGTTATAATATCTAAAGAATTAAAATTATGGGTCATCCAAGAGCCAATGAAGAAATGTATGGAAACACAAAGAGGCTTGAGAATATTATGAATGACTTGTGTGAATGAAAAAAAAAAAACAAAAGGCATAATAAAAGAGATTTATGGTGGCGAAAGGAAGTAGACCAGTCAAGAATGAGGGACAAAAAATAGGCAGCCCTTGGGCTGTCACTGTGCTGACATAATAGTAAAAGATCCATAAGATATCCTCAATAAGGAGATCACGAATCCATCAATTTAAGAACTTTTATTGTTGTTCAGTCATCTTCAATCAAGTCTTACTCTTCGTGACCCCATTGGGATTTTCTTGGCAAAAATACTGGAGTGGTTTGCCATTTTCTTTTCTAGCTCATTTTTACAAATAAGGAAACCGAGGTAAACAGGGCTAACTGACTTGGCCAGTGTAACACAGCTAGCAAGTATGTGAAACCAGATTTGAACTCAGGTCTTCCTGATACCAGGCCAAGAGCTCTATCCACTCTGCCATCTAACTGTCCATTTAAGAATTAGACATTATAATACTAATAAGTTACATAATACTTTAAGGTTTGTGAGCACTCAATATGCATTATGTCATTTGATTCTCAGAACATCCCTGGGAAATAAGAGATGTCCAATATTAATATTCCCCAATCTACAGATAAGGGAACTGAAAAGGAGAGAAATTAAATGACTTCTGAAACACCAAATGTCAGAAGCAGAATTCGAACCCAAGTCTGACTTGATTCTAAATCTAAAGGGTTTTCTTCCCCAGACTGTAGATCATGAAGATGTTGCTGACTTGTATATCTTCACCTCAGCCAAACTTTTGAGAAAGTTTCTCATATTTTCCTTATAGACAAGATAGAAAAATATAAGTATTTTGAGAATGGTGCTGATAATCCTAGCAGTGTAAGATATTGGATTGGTATAGTCTGAAGCCCTTAGTTGTCCCTTCAAAGTGAAAAAGAGCATAGGTGGGTTACCAACTGACACAAACAGAATTTGAGAGTATATTCATTCGACTATGCTTTCCCTATAAAGCCTACTTGTGGGTCATCTCATGGCTGCTACTTTCCTGGGGGTCAGCCCTTCATGGTACTCTGACTCATGGTGTGATGGGGTATCTCCCCTAATTCTACTCTGTTTCTCAACCGCATTTCTCCTTCTTATAACTCACTTTTTTAGGGTGCTAAGTTCCTTTCAGGATTTAATCTATCACCTAAAGCCATACCCCAACCTCATGGGGTGCTCCCTTTCTACTGGGTAGAGTTCCACTGAGGAACTTGTCTTTCATATGCTCTCTCAACTCTATTTCATATTTACCATTCCCAATATCTATTATATCCCTTCATTTTGTCTGTAATTCATTCCCCTAAATAAATCTACTTTTTGCCAAAAAGAATGGCCATTGTGAATTCTTCATTCCAACTTTTGATACCTGCCATCATTTGATGATTAACAGCATAATCTCATTCATTTAAATACATTAATTTCCAATGAAGAGCATAGCACTGAGGTAGGAGGGATATTAAAGAAATCTAGGATGCATTCTGCGTCTTATAGAAGCAATTTCAATCAAAGAAGATAAAATATCAAACTGAGTCACAATGCAAAGCAATTTTTCAATTAGAAGGCATGTTATACATTTTTTTCTGTACAATTTGGGAACTGAAACCAGGGGATTAAGATTTGGGATTTGCATCTCAGTCATCTCTTAGGTTCCTTCCTAAAACATAGCAAACAGAATATTGGAGTCACTAAATAGCTTGCTCAAATAGTGAGTGCCAGGGAATTGAGAAATAGAATAAATCTGGGAAATAGAGTGGAGCTATTTTTGGAGGATCCAAATTAATCCTTTTTATTGATTCTATGTATCTGAAATTCAAAACACTTCAAAAATAGATCCAAAAGGATATAAAGCTTTTTAATCATATAAGAAAAAACAAAAATAATTTCAGATGTGGGACTGGAATAGAAAAATATAGTTCAAGTATTAAACAACTAACTGATATTTATAGAACATTTTAGAACTTGCAAAACATTTTCATTGCAACATTATTATGTAGAGAGTGCAAGTATTATTATTTTCACTTTATAAGTGTGGAAATTGAGAGTGTAAGATACTAAGACATCAACAGCATCCATTAGGGGTCTTAGAGGAGAAAACCCATAAAAAACTGACCTCTGTAGAAAAGTGGGGTAGGGGTAGGGGAATAAATATTTATTAAAGACCTACTACATGCCAGGCAATGGTACTAAATGAAATATAAATATTATCTCATTTGATCCTCACAAACCAGTCTGTGAGGTAAATATTATTATTATACCCAAATTACAATGAGAAAATTGAGTCAAATAGAGATTGCTTCTGGTCATACAGCTAAGTGTTGGAGGATGGACTTGAATTCCTAACTTCAGGGCCAATTCTCTAACCACTGTACCACCTAGTTACCTCAGGGTAGATGGAGAGCCAGCCTCAGAGCCTGGAGAATCTGGGTTCAAGTCCTGCCTATGACATATGGACTGTGATGCTGGGAAAATATTAACTTCTCACTTCCCTCAGGCAACTTTCTAATACTGTAAGCTGCTGCAAAACAAGGCTTCTTGCCTTCTTATTAGGTCCAGGCCTCTCATATATATATATATATATATATATATGTATATATATATATACACATATATATATATGTAGTATAGCTAACCTATATAAAAAGCATTATATTCCTTAAAGTACCATATAAATGCTAGTTCTTCTTCTTAATAATAACACATTTACATAATGCTTTAAGATTTTAAAGCATTTTATTTGCAATAACATTGTAAAGTAGATGGTATTAGTGTTATTATTTTCCTTTTTGTAAATTATGAGGAAGAGGAAGAAGATTCTGGGAAGGAAGAGGAGGAGGAGGAGGAAGAGAGGAGAAGCAGCATAGGAAGAAATGGGAACCTAACTGAAGAGAGGGTGTTAATTTGTGTTGGGCAAAGATGATGGAGGTCTGAAATGGATTGAATCAGAAAATGGCAACTTCCCAAAAGCTCTAAAAGGAAAAAAAAAAAGTACACAATTATCTTCAACCAATCTGGACACCAGCCTGGATGGGGAAGTGGAAATACCTGGAATGAAATCCTGATCTAAGCAGATCTCCCTTACAATCCTTGTTGATCCAGTTAACAAAGATCAACTCACATCATTAGAAATAGGCCCAGGAAATGGAAACTTTTCTTTTTGATTCACATATACATCATTGAATTTCTGCTTAAAATTTTAGTTACTGCAACAAGATTTTCTAAATATCATTGTTGATGATTTTCTGGCCCTGTAGAAAGAAAAAGTCCTTTAAGAAGCTCAGAGGAGGAACTGAATATAAGGATTGCATTAAGGGAGAACTAGTAGAGAAAATGAGATATGACATGAGTCTTAAAGGAGAGACAGGATTTGGAGAAGAGGGAAGAGTGGAAGAAATAAAAAAATAGAAGATAAAAAGGAGAGAAGAAGAAAAAAGAGAGGAAAGTGGAGGAGAAGAAAGAGGAGGGGAGGAGAATGGAAAGAGAGGAGAGCAGGAGAAGATAAGGAAAGGAAGAAAGAGAATAAGTAAAGGGGAGGAAAAGAGGGGAAAGGAAAGGGTAGAGAAAAAGGGGAAAGGGGAGAAAGGAAAAGGAAGAGGACTAGAAAAAGGGAGGAGAAGAGGGAGAGAACGGGACAAGAAGGAGAGAATTCAATATGAAGAGAAATCATAAATAAAATCTTGGAATTTGGAATAAACATGGTATGTTTTTAGAAATCCAATTAGAATGAAAGATACTGGACAGTGGAGGAAGAGAAGGCTAGGATCATATTCTGGTATCCCAACAAGCCTCTAAGTGTTATTGAAGTGGACTCAGCTGTAACAGTCAGATACTCATCTCTAAGCTGAGCTAGAGCACAGGTAATTACTGCCCTGCTCTCTCAGTAGTGAAATCTGTGACTAGACTGAAATAATAAAACAATCCAATCAGACACATTAATCCAAGGGACAGGGATGCCATTTGGGGTATTGGAAACTTCTCTTGGGAATCAGTATTCATCTGAACACATACACATACATAAAGAGCTCTAAACAAGAAACACCCCAAAGTCTCAAACCATCAGTTACATGACTCTGCTACCCACATAAATCCTGGTCCCTGCCCTCACATTCCCTTCCCAAAGCTCTCATACAACAGTAATGCATGGGGGCCAGTTTACGGTTCACCAGCAGTGAAAGTCCAGATCATTTCAGCTTTTATCTCCTTGGGAAACACTATATTGTAGTTTTTAGAACCTTTAACCTTAGCCAATCCTGGGCAATCATTTAAGTTCTCTGGACTAACTTAGCTTATTTATTTCTGTGAAATGAGGGTGTTGGACTAGTTGGTCTTTAAAGTTCTTTTTCGTTCTAAATCTATAATTTTAGGATCTTTTCTTGTATCCACAAAGCACTTGCCCTATCTTCTTGATCAGGATTTGACCTATACTGCAGCTTAGAGTAATGAATGGAATGCCATTAGGAAAACCTGAATGTGAATCCTGCCTGTGACTTTTGGTAGCTGTGAAACATGAGCAAATCACAATCTCTTTCAGAGTTTGCATTTGTTTATCTGTAAAAAGGGCACAACAATGACTATAGTACCTACCACTTAGACTTAAATAAGATAATATGGACAGAAGCATACTGGCAAATGTTAACAACTGCTCCCCCCCCCCCAAATGCAGAATATCCTTAAAATGATAAAATGCATTTTATTTTTAATTTATGGTATAAAACAAGCATTTCTATAACATAGTACACTTTTTATTTTTAAATTTTTTTGTATTTTCTTTCTTTTTTCATTAAAGTTTTTATTTTTAAAACATATATATGGATAATTTATCAACATTGACCCTTGCAAAACCTTGTGTTCCAAGTTTCCCCTTCTTCTTCCTCCTCCCTCCCCTACATGGCAAGTAATTCAATATATGTTAACCAAATAACATAGTATAATTAAAAAGATGATTGCACACAAAACTGCAAATCTACTATGTACAACTTGCTATTTTTTCAAATATACAACAAAATTATTACATAAATTTCTTTTTTTTCTTCCTCTTCCTCCAACCAATCCTAGAAATGGCTGCCATTAAGCACAAATATGTATATATGTAAAATCATCTTACACATACTTCTATCAAATTTTTTTTGGATGCAGGCAGCATCTTTTTTCATGTGTTCTTTGTAGCTAATTTGAGTATTCATAATACAAAAAGGACTTTAAGCCCTTCAGAGTTGAACTTAAATCAGTATTGTTCTTACTATATAAAATATTCTCTTGGTTCTATATATTTCACACTTCATTATTTCATGCAAGTGTTCCATGCATATTTTCTAAGGTCATCTAGTTCTTCATTTCTTATAGTACAGTAGTATTTCATTCCAATCATATACCACAATTTGTTCAGTCATTTCACAATTTATGGGCATCTCCACAATTTCCAGTTCTTTGCCAACACAAAGATAGCTGCTATAAATATTTTAGAACATATAGGGTCTTTTCCTTTTTTCCCTAATCATTTTTGGAAACATATCTCATAGTTGTATTGCCTGTAGCATAGGCAATTTAGTAACCCATTGGGCATAATTCTAGATTGTTCTTCCAAATGGTTGAATCAGTTCACAATTCCATCAGCAATGAATTTGTATTCCAATTTTTCTACATTTCTCCAATATGTATCACTTTCCCCTTCAATACTTTTAGCCAGTCTTATGGGTATAAAATGATATCTCAAGATTGTTTTAATTTGCATTTCTACAAGCAATAATGAATTAGAGCACTTTTTCATATGATTGTAAATTGTTTTGATTTCTTCATTGGAAAATTGCATGTTTGCTTTGACCATTTATCAATTGTGAAATGATTTATATTAGAGATAACATAAAGTTATTTATATATTTGATTTATGAAACCCTTATCTGAGAAACTGTCCATAAAAATTTCCCCCCAATTTTCAGCTTTCCTTCTGATCTTGGCTACATTTGTTTTATTTGTACATTTATTTATTTTAATGTAATCGAAATTAACCATTTTACACTTCACTCTGCTCTCTATCTCTTGTTTACTTAAAAATATTAACTTATTCATAAATTTAATAATGTTTCATGTTCTTCAAATTTCCTTTTAATATATCTTTATATCTAGGTTATATGTCCATTTTGATTTTATCTTAGTAAATGGTATAACATATTGATCTATGCCCAATTTCTGCCATACTATTTCCAGTTTTCCCAACAATTTTTACTAAATAATGAATTCTTATTCCAAAATCTTAAGTCTTTCATTTGTCAAAATACAAGGTTACTATATTTATTTGCTATTGTAAATTGTTTGTCTTCTCTGTTCCATTGATTTGTCTTTTTATTTCTTAGCTAGAACTGGATAGTTTTGATAATTATCGCCTTTTAACACAGTTTAAAATCTGGTCTTGCTTACCCTCCTGCCTTTACTTTTTTCCCATTATTTCCTTTGATAGTCTTGATTTTTTTGTCCTTCCAAATGAATTTTGTTATTATTTTTCTAGTTCAATAAATTATTTTTTTGGTTATTTAATTGGGATGGTATTGCATATATAAATTGTTTAGAAGAACACACTTTCAGTTTAAACAGCATTATTAACTATTATTATTGTTATTATTATTACTAATATTTCTCGTACCATTTTAAATCTATACAATCAACAAAATGATCAATGAATCCTTATTTTAGCAACTGAAGATTTCCAAGCTGTAATTGCTCAGGCTGAAAATTTAACAATTAGTTTTTTATCTCAGCTGGCTCTAGCACATTGAACATATAAATTAGTTTAGGAGAACACACTTTTAAATTTAATCTGCATTATTAATTATTATTACTATTTTCCCATCACATTAAGTCTCTTCAGTCAGCAAAACAATAAATGAAACCTTGATTTGTAGCAAATGAAAATTTCCAAGGTGTGATTGCTCATGCCGAAAATTTAACAATCAGCTTTTATCTCAGCTGACTCCAGCACATGTGTTAAGTGCTTTGCAAACCTCCAAGTGTTATAGAAATGTTAGCCATTATTATGATGTTATATCTTGAACACCAGATTGGAGAATTCAGGCCTTATATGGTGGGCAATGGGAAATGACCAGAAGTCCTTAGAGGACCGACATCATGAAATCTGTGTTTGGGGAAAAAAAAAATAAATTGATGGCAGTAATGGATGGGGTGGGAGTGGAGTCTGTTAGCAAGAAGACTCATTGGAAAGCTGTTAGCAGTAGTTCAGGGCTGAGATCCAAAGACAAATGATCCAAAATGAGCAGTTTCTGAATGGAAAAAAGGAAGAGATAATTAGTTTGGGTGACGCTGAATCAGCTCCAGCATTCTGTCAGGTATATGTTCAAAATAATGAAGGCAGAGCATTATAGGAGCACCTACTGCCACCATCATACATTTTTTTAGAGACAGCATGTATTCCTTACAGCATTGAACTGAGAGTCAGATGAGACCTAAATCTGAATATTACCTTTTCTCCTACTAGTTGTGTGTCGATAGGGCAATCACTACCTTCTCTGAACCTCAGTGTTCCCATCTGTAAAATGGGCAGAATAGCTATTTTTTTAAAAAATTCAATGCATTTCTTCATATCACAAACATTTCCAGAAATACAACCAACTGAGAACCTTCCACCCTACCCCTTACCCAATCCTCCTGCTCATAACTAAAACCTCCCTTGTAACAAAAACAGACAGTTAAGTCAAAACAACCAATACAATGACTGGGATCTGACAAAGCTCTGACTATGTAGTCCTTTGAGTTTCTAATAAGAGGAGCTGGGTTCATTCATTATTTTAAAAAAATCTATTGCTTTGTATTGTAATGATAATCAAATGTGAAGTTTTAGCTATTCTGATCAATACAATGCTCTAAGATGATTCCAAAGAATTCAAGATGAAAAATGCTATCTACCTCCAGAATTGATGAATTATGAGTGCATATTAAAACACACTTCAAAGAAAAGTTTATGTTTCTTGCTTTTTATTGGTGGTGGTGATTATTGTTGTTGTTTTTCTTTTATTGTAACATGGCTAATAAGGAAATATGTTTTGTATAACTTCACATGTATAATTGATAATATAATACTTGCCTTCTATGAATGAATGATGGGCAGGAAGGAGGGAGAGAATTTGGAACTCAGTATTTTAAAAAAATGAATGTTAAAAATAAACAAACAAAATCAAAATACAAAAAAAGATCTATTCTTTTAGGGGACTTTGTTAGGCTATGTACAAGGTGATCTTTGTATATATTATTTTCCATCCAATAAAGAGTTCATTGAAAATTCTATCTGAATCACATTGTCCTTATTGTCATATTGTAGTTGTGAGTGCATCATAGGCTTGTTAAAACTGGGCAGCCTGTACCAATCATCCTGAGAATATAAACCTCTTGAGAGAAAGATCAGGTTGGTCTTTGTATTCCCAGCATCTAACATAGTGACTTAAAATAGAAGGATCTTATTAAATTAAATTTAATTGAAATTCAAACAAATATCTTTTTTTGCCCCTTAGGAATCTACGGATTTCTTCTCTGTCATTGTTTATTCTTGTTCAAACATCAGATGGGGATAGCAGAGAAGAACAGGCATTACTAACCTGGATGGGCCTTAGAATGAATTGTCTTTCCTACTGCTGAATTCAAATGCAATTTCTATTTCATGATAAATATGCATTTGCTTTATGAACACATTTATGGCAAGCTTTTCTGTATTATATAAACATTTCACTGTCTTTGCCAACCATGAAATTACTCACATTTTAATCTACTTGTTATATTAAGAGAAGGGGCCTTTAATTTAATAGGTTCCACAAAAGTAAGTGATTTATAAACATGTTTTCAGACTCTTTGAAACCAGATAAAAAGGCTCAGGGGTATATTTGAAAGAATAGGCCAAAATTATAGTTTTTTAAATTAGGGATTAGGATGAGTCATAAAGCCCCCATTCCTCACATTCACGTGGCCAATTAATTTAGAAAACAAAGACAGGCCAGGTAGACATCAGAGCCTTCTGTCTCTTAAATGATTTAAGCAAAAAAAAAAATTCCCCTTGTTTTGAGATGAAACATGGGCTGAAATATGTCAAGGTAGACATGCAACCTACTGCAACGTGCCTCCTCCCATGGACCTCTCCCCCCACCTCCCCCAAATCTATTCAATACTAGGGGAGGGGTATTGTTTTGTTTTAAAATTTTTATATAAACAAAAACACCTGATACAGGGAGTCAATCTGATAATGTATACAGCATATTGCAGAATAATACAGAATACAGAATAGTATCTTACCTCTCTAGCCTAAGAGAAGTACTTTCATTTTTCAGTTCTTTAGAACCAGTCAAACAGCACTTACTTATTTTTGTTTATTTATTGAGCACCTATTATTCACTTTGTCCTCACTAATACCAATCTTTTCAAATTGTATGTATATTCTTCAAATTATTCATTTCTGATTGCAGAGTAATCTCTATTATAGTCATTATATATTGATGTTTTCTTTTTAGCTATTCCTACATTGATGGGCATGTACTTTGTTTCCCATTCTTTGCTACCATAAAAAGGAGGTATACATATTGGGTCTTTGTTTATGTCTTTGACTTTAGGATTTTATGACAATGGTGCAATTATTAGGTCAAAGGGTATGGACATTTTTGTTATTTTGTTTTCACAATTTTAAATTTATATTTAGAATAGTTAGATGAATTTACAGCTCTACTAAAGTGTAGAGCTGAGATGGGTCTGTTTTCCCATAGTCATTCTAGCTTACTTTTCCATTTTCTATCATCCTATGCAATAAAGAAATCAATCAATAAGCTTTTTAAATTGTCTACTATATTCCAGGCACTATATACTAAGGAGACATAAAGGCAAATGAAAAAGTTTCTATATTCTAACATCCCAATTTGATGAATGTGAGATGTAATATCAAAGTTTGAATCTCTTATTAATAGTGTCTTGTAGCTTGTTTACAAATGGTCATCTATTTTGCAACAAACTATTCTAATCACTCTGTATTGGAGAATGTTTTTGGTGTTGCACATGTGTATCAGTTTCTATTTTTGGTGTGAGATTTTATTGGTCACATTTAAAGCAAATATCTTCCTATTTTAGACTCTCTTCATTTCTTGATTTTTTTTTTTTTACTTATGAAAACTAAGAAAAATCTAAGTACCTGAGGAGGAACATTATATTATAAACTCCTGCAACCAGACTGCAAACTTATTGAGAACAGGTTTGTTATCATATTTATTTCAATCTATTTCATATCCATTTCTATCTATATTTATCTAGACATAGATCAAGAAGCAGAATAGTATAGTGAATAAAGAGTCTCCATAAGAGCCTGGAAGTCTTGAGTTCAGGGTCCTGCCTCTTTTCACATACTGGTTTATGACTGTCAACAAGTCACTTAATCTCTCATTGATTTAAGGATAAAAGTTACAAAGAAGTTGTTAACTTGCATTTATAGAAGGAAGTTCTTCATTTGTGAGTTCCCCATATCCATGAAATTGCTGGTCCACTTTCTATTCCTAGTTTATTTAGATATAAAGTCTAGAATAGCACCATGCTGGTTCTGAGACACAACCCTCAATGACAAATTACATGACTTCTCCTAGGTCTTAATTCCCTCCAAAATGAATGGATTCTTCTAAGGGAAGTTCCAGACAAGGTATTTCAAAAGACTTATTGTAATATTAAGTTTTAATGCACTATGATTTTGGAACATCTGTTTAAATGAGAATTAATTACTACTACCACTAAAGTAGGTGGTGGCTAAGTAGTACAATGTATAGAACACTGCTAACAAAAAGATTTGAGTTTAAATTCTGACTCAGACAATTGCTAAATGAAGTATCACGGGCAAGTCTCTTAACCTCAATTTCCTTATCTGTAAAATAAGAATGATTTCTTGGCATCTCACAGGATTATTATAAAAATTAATATGATAATATGTGTAAAAATGCTTTGAATAACTAAATAATATTTTTTTAAATTTTATTTTATTTGCATAACATATATGTGGGTAATTCTTCAACAATAACCCTTACATAGCTTTCCATTACAAATTTTTCCCCCCAACTCCCCACCCCTCCCCTAGATGGCAGGATATCCACTACATGTTAATTATGTTAAAGTATTGGCAAATCAAATATATGTATACATATTTCCAAACTTATCATTGCTGTGCAAGAAAAATCTTATCTACACAAACGATATATGAGATAAAGGAAACACAATGTAAGCAAACATCAATCAAGGAGTATGAGAATGTTATGTTGTGGTCCACATTTCGCATCCCTCTCTCTGGGTGTATATGGCTTTCTTCAGTGAACAATTGGAGGTGGTTTGAAACATTTCATTGTTGAAGAGAGCCATGTCCATCAGAATT